>RJVU01042594.1:1687600-1722024 GCA_003731715.1 Anabarilius grahami
TTTTTTTTTTTTAAGTTTTAGCAATTTTGTTGTGTTTTTGTCATTTTTTACTTTTTTATTTATTGTATTTATTTCATTCATTTTTTTATAAATTATTGTTTCAGTTTTAGTTATTTTAGTATATCAAATTAAACTAAATAAAATGAGAAATGTTGCTTTGGCAACAAGCTGAAATAAAATAAGATTATATTTTCAATATTTGTATCCATTTATAATTTAGTTCATGTTTATTTTATTTAAAGTAGCCTATTGCAAATTATTTGTTTTGTATGGTTTTAGTTAAGAACAGTAGCCAGTTGCATAAACTGTTTAGACTCGTCTTAAAACTTAGTCATCTCATTTTTTCTTTAAGAAAAAAAGGTAAATTAGCTGGTCAAACTATAGATCTTAAGTCTCAGTCTTAAGATAGAGTAAGTTTCTGTAACTGAGCCATAATGAAACTCAAGCATCCACACAGGAAACATAAATCCAGCAGAGACTCAAACTTCCCCTTTATACTGTATGTACTGTACATCAGAGAGACAGAAACGCTGAGTCGCTTGTTTTCTGCTGAAGGAAGACTGAGGATTCAGCAGCTACAGAATCCCATGCTTCCATTTACATTTCAGTTACACATGTATTTGGCTGAAACTTTTGTTCAATGGATTCAAGGTGTACATGTTATCAACGTATGCATTCCCTGGCATCTCATGGCAGATTTCAGGTAAAGAAAATCCGAAATTATAAAGGTATAATGATGACTGATTTTTTTTTTTACTGTGTAATGCTAGAGTAAAATATGCTTGACATTTCCAACATATCATAAATTAGTATCAACTATCAAACCCTCATCCAACAAGACCAAGTTCTGATTTATTAATGTCATAAACTGTAAGTCGACGTGTTTGCTTTTATTTATGTGCTGAGCTCATAAATCAGCAGCGTTTCCAAACCCATGTGTTCAAGAGAACAAAATCATCACCTCGTGGTGCAAAATATCTAATAAAAATGTAAGTTGCTGCAATCGGGTTCTTTTTTCCTTCATCATAAATGAGTTGCATCTCAAACGAAACACAATAAACGCTGTCATGTGATCTTGCGTTCGGATGCTGGTGTTTGGGAACACGATCGTGTGAAACGCTTCTGGAGGGAATTAAACCAAATCATTCTGATGACAGACTTTGATTCAGGCGTTTCAGAACCACCAAACCAACATTTGAGATGCTGCGATGTGATTGGTCCGCTGGTTAGTCCGGTTATCCAATCACAGCCTCTGGTGAGGCAAAGTCACATGAGGTTTTTGAGGGATTTATTCAGTAAATGTGTTTCCATCGTAATTTATGCGCATGTGTCTTTTTATGCTCGTTTTTAGAATTTATGCACATCTTGGCGTTTTCATCCAGCATTTTTATGATGCAATATCCCAAAATTCACATAAAAATAGGTGGATGGAAACAAGCTACTGACATTTGGAGCACAAACACTGCTGGTCGACACAATCACTCACATTGCTATTAGTACTAGTAAAAACACGCCGTTTTTGTGTGTGTCCCTTTAAATGCAAATGAGCTGCTGCTCCCGCCCCCTTTCCAGAAGAGGGCGGAGCTTTAACAGCTCACGATTCAGTTGCTCAACAACAACAAAGCTGGAGAATCTCACGCAGCCAAAATGAGGATTGTCAGTAACGGTGTTCAGCCTTACATTGTTCAAACCGGAGTCGACACTGATGGAGAGACTCAGGAAGAAGTTACAACTTTTAGGACATTCCTGAATGGTTAGTGGATAAATGTATGTGGAGTTGATTCAACTCATCCACTAGCATGTGCCGTCATGTTAATCTTTTGTGCAAATCCAGCGTTGAATTGACCCTCGTTTGTCAAGAAGTCTGGGGTAAAATGACGGCATGTCAACAACACTCTACTACAACTCTTCCTCTAGAGTTGTATCATAATCAACCACTCCTTTAACTAACACCACAATGTGTTTTGACCTCATTTTCCATTTTGACTTCCACTCGTCACGTGATGTTTGTCAGACCTCCGTTAGTAGAGACAGTGAGTCAAAAGTTTTGCACCAAAGTCGTTTCTGTAATTGTCTTCATAAACATCAGACATTTGTGAGTCTCCTCAATGATACTTTAACTTTCCGCCGCTAAAGTGAATGAAGTGACATCAAGACTCATAGATCACTGCATTTATTTTTGGCAAGCAATAAATATTGTGTGTTATGTTTACCACATAACTATGAGGACTTAACAGCCTGCACCACATTTAAGGTTCAACGAGAGCAGTATTACGATAAACTGACGATGCATCCGTGCTTGTTCAGAGTTCATCGGCAGTCTTCTCTTTATTCCAGCGGTTTTTGGGCTCGTGTTTTCCTGGATCTGGTTTCAGAGCACCAAGAATGCAATGACAAAGTGCTACATTTGGAATTGATTTTTGCCCCTCCACCCATTTATTACATAAGGGCTGGAAAAAGTTCACTGGACATACACTGGGGTTCAAGTCTGAGGCCATTAAACCTGGAAATAAACAGGATTCTGAAAAACATTCCTGCTCTATTTTATGTGACTAATGAGATTTGAGTAAATGAGCGTCACTGATCATGTGATGGTGAACATGATCATCAGCATTTCTGCTAAATAATTGAAGCAGAAATGCAATAAAATACAAATATTCATTGAAAAACTTAAACTAAACTAAAAATGTTGCATTGCCAATAAACTGAAATAAGTTAAAGCACAAAAAAATTATTAACTGGAAATAAGTGAACAACTAAAACTGTAATAAAAATTCATTAAACCTAAATAAACTAACTAGATGAGTAAAATCTGTAAACAAACTTTGATGTTGGCTTGAGAAAGCCTAGTAAAAAGCTTGATTTTAAGTTTAAATCAGTTTTAAAAGCTGAAAAGTTTTCAGTCTCTAAGACAAATCGTTTGCTATGTGGTTGCTAGGGTACTCGGGGTGGTTGCCAGGGCATTCGAGGTGGTTGCTAGGGTGTTGCTATGCGGTTGCTAGGGCACTCGGGGGGTGGTTGCTAAGGTGTGACTAAAAATTAAACAAAAATTATCATGAAATCTGAAGATATAAAACTAAAAGCTAATTCAAAATATTAATAAAACTATAATAAAAACTAAAAGCCATTTGAGAAATGCTGCATTAAAGTTTACATGATTTGTGTATTTGTGTTGTTGCTGCAGATGTTCCACACTGAAGTAGAAAAGACACAATGAACTTAACGTGATCTTTAAATCATCTGTATGGTTATGAGTGTTTATGAGGGCTGAGCGTTCATGTGACCCGTACATCTGTCCCAGAATGACCAGATGTTTGTTCTCGATCTACATTCAAACTTCAGTAACATTCAGCGTATCCCAACAGCCATTACATCAGGCACATAGAATGATTCAGTGTCACATGATGCATCGCTGCAGCCAGTGGGGTCCACTGCACACATGAAACTACAAACACTTTTATGAGACATTTGGGGCAGATTTTAACACCATGCATGAAGGCATTCAACTTTGCATAACTTTAGTAATGTTTTCTCTGGCATCACTGCACACAATTAACGTATTTACAGACTGTATAGTATAATGTGATTTAGTAAGTGTCAACAGACATTACGTTGAACCTGCATTTGTGCACTTAAACAATGAACTTAAAAAATAAAACGGTGAAATCCTGCAGCATTGCATGATTCTTCGAATCATTCCACACCTTAGCAACTGCATAACAATGTTCTAAAAATCTGTCAAATTACCATGGAAACTGGATAGCAATGCCGAGGCAACAACCAAGAACACCCTAACAAACACATAGCAATGTGGTAAAAACCACTGACATCATCTTAACAATCTCATAGCAACACCCTGGCAACTGCACTGCAGCATACTTAAAAAAATAAAAATAAAATAACCTTAGAAACTGGGTAGAAACATCCTGGCAACCACTCTCAACAGCTTAGCAACACCCTGGAAATAGCCCTTAATTCTCTAGTAACTTCATAGCAATGTGCCAAAAATCTGTCAAATTATTACCATAGAAACTGGATAGCAATGCCCAGCAACCAACGGAAACACCCTAACAAACACATAGCAACATAAAAACCACTGACATCATCTTAGCAACCACATAGCAACCCCCTGGCAACCGCATAGCAATGTACCTAAAAAAAACTCATATCATAAGCATTGCAACACCTAGTGTACTCTGTGAAAATGACAAACAAATTACTTGAATTACTTTAGAAACTGGGTAGCGACGCCGTGGCAACACCACATAATACTCTAGCAACTGCATAGCAATGTGCTAAAAATCTGCCAAATTTCCATAGAAACTGGATAGCAACATCTATGCAACCAACAGGAACATCCTAACAAACACATAGCAACATACTAAAAACCATTGACATCTTAGCAACCATATAGCAACACCCTGGAAACCACATAGCAATGTACATAAAAATCATATCATATCATATCATAAACATTTCAATGCCTAGTATGTGTAAGCTGTGAAAATGACAAACAAACTACTTGAATTACTTTAGAAACTGGGTAGCAACGCCATGGCAACCACTCTCAACAGCCTAGTAACTTAGCAACGCCCTGGAAACACCACATAATACTGTAGAAACTGCATAGTAGTGCCCAGGCAACAATCAGGAACACCCTAACAAATGCATAAAAACATGCTAAAAACCACTGACAATATCTTAGCAACCACATAGCAACACCCTGGCAAACGCATAGCAATTTACTGAAAAAACAAACAAACTATTAACATTTGAATGCCCTGTGTAAGCTGTGTAAAGGGCAAATAAACTCTTTAAATCGCCTTAGAAACTGGGTAGAAATGCTGTGGCAACCGCTCTCAACAGCTTAGCAACACCTTGGCAACACCACATAATACTATAGCAACTGCATAAACCACTGACATCATCTTAGCAACCACATAGCAACACCCTGGCAACTTCATGATAATGTACTTTAAAAAAAAAACTCACATCACCTTAGAAAGTGGGTAGACCTGGCAACCACTTTTAACAGCCTAGTAACTTAGCAACGCCCTGGAAACACCCCGTGATCCTCTAGCAACTGCACAGCAATGTGTTTTAAAATCCACTTTCAAACCATTCTGCGGTTTTAGAATAGGAATGGTCTCTATCCGAAGTCCTCTGCATCTCTTCAAGTTTTTCAATAGGCATCAATGAAGTTGACATGTTTTGGGTTGGGATGATGGTAAAATAATAATCTCAACAACACAAACTTTAAATTAAGGCAAACATCAGTAATCAGAGAATTGCAGAGAAAATTGGAGTCTCATAATCTTCAAATCTGTTGATGTTGAACTATAAGGGTGTGGATGAATTTCGGCTTTAGCTGTCAATTTAAATTTGCCAATTGTGTCACTAGTGAAGTTTAAGCGTGATCTAATCTGTCAAACAAATCAAACAAATCATAGAATTCAGACTGTAAATCTATGTGTCATACAGTCAAATAAAAATGGTATTTGATCTCATCAACTGAGAGTTAAACTTGCGCTCCACAAATGAAGAGAGCTGTCCTGCAAAAAACAACTCTCAATCTTACGTTGCTATACAACAAACAACAAATGCAGAGTATGTCTGGATTGATCACACTTGCACCGACACCCTGTCATTCATATGTCTCTCTTTTGCTGTTTCTCAAAGAAATATTTGCTGATGTCTTCCACGGCTGTAATCATCATTATGGCACTTGTTTTGAAGTGTTCAGTCATTAAATGACAGGTCTCGCTGGCATTAGCATGACAGCAAACCTAAACATGCAAAAACTGCTCTCTGCTGAGTCGAGTCTTTCTTTGTTGTTGCTTTGGGCTGTTTTGGATCAGCCGCATTGGCTTAGCGAGATATTTTGCATCAACATTTACAAGTTGAGGTAATTTTGAGGTAATCACATCCCATTGCCAAGATATCATCAAATCTTGACTTTTAATATTGTTTTCTTATGCACTGAGCCAAATATAGAACGTTAAGAGAATATTTGTGTCAAATGAACAATTTTTACAACTTAAACAGGGTCCCTTAACAACAATAAAAAAACTATTATTGAAGTCCATTTTTTCTGTCAATATTTCATCCTGCAGCATTGAATGATTCCTCAAATTCCACACCTTAGCAACTGCGCTAAAAAACAGTCAAATTACCATGGCAACTGGATAGTAATGCCAAGGCAACTAGGCAATATAGCAACATGCTAAAAGACACAGACGTCATCTTAGCAACCCCATAGCAACACCCTGGCAAACACATAGCAATGTACTTTAAAAAAACTCACATCACCTTAACAACTGGATAGAAACATACTGGGAACCACTCTCAACAGCCTAGTAACTTAGCAATGCCCTGGAAACACCCCATAATACTCTAGCAACTGCATAGCAATGTGCTAAAAAAATCTGTCAAATTACCATAGCAACTGCATAGTAATGCCCAGGCAACCAGCAGAGACACCCTAACAAACACATAGCAAAATAAAAACCACTGACATCATCTTAGCAACTACATAGCAACACCCTGCCAACGATATCACTATGTACTTAAAAAACAACAACCTCATATTACCTTAGAAACTGGATAGAAACATACTGGCAACGACTCTCAACAGACTAGTAACTTAGCAACGCCCTGGAAACACCCATAATTCTGTATCATATTACTGTAGAAATGCGCTAAAAATTAGTCAAATATGACTAGCAACTGAACAGCAATGCCCAGGCAACCACCAGGAACACCCAAACAAACACACAGCAACATAAAAACCACTGACATCATCTTAGCAACCACATACTGTAGTAACACCCTGCCAACCGCATAGCAATGTAAAAAAAACTCATGACATAAGCATTTGAATGCCCAGCACACTATGTGTAAGCTGTGCAAATGACAGATAAACTACTCGAATCACCTTAGAAACTGGGTAGCAACGCCATATCAATCACTCTCAACAAACAAGTAACTTAGCAACGCCCTGGAAACACCCTATAATACTCTAGCAACTTCAAAGCAATGTGCTAAAAACCACTGACATCATCTTAGCAACCACATAACAACACCCTGCAAACCACATCGGAATGTACTTCACAAGAAAACCCACATCAGCTTATAAACAGGGTAGCAACACCCTGGCAACCATTCTCAACAGCCTAGTAACTTAGCAACACCCTGGAAACACCCCATAATTCTCTAATAACTTCATAGCAATGTGCTAAAAATCGGTCAAATTAGCAACTGAATAGCAATGCCCAGGCAACCAACAGGAACACCCTTACAAGCACATAGCAACATAAAAACCACTGACGTCATCTTAGTAACCACATAGCAACCATGCACTTAAAAAAAAAAAATTCACATTACCTTAGAAACTGGATAGAAAAGTACTGGCTTTCACTCTCAACAGCCTAGTAACTTACCATATCAACTGGAATGCCCAGGCAACCAGCAGGAAAACCAACAACAAACACATGGCAACATGCTAAAAAACACAGACATCATCTTAGAAACCACATAGCAACACCATGGCAACTGCATAGCAATGTACTTAAAAAAAACTCATGACTTAAGCATTTGAATACCCAGCATACCCTGTGTTAAGCTGTGCAAATGACAAATAAACTACTTGAATCACCTTAGAAACTGGGTAGCAACGCCCTGGCAACCACTCTCAACATCTTAGCAACGCCCTGGAAAAATCTCATAATTCCCCAATAACTGCATAGCAATGTGCTAAAAATCAATCAAATTACCATAGCAACCAGATAGTAATATCCAGGGAAACAACAGGAACACCCTAACAAACACNACTTACCATATCAACTGGAATGCCCAAGCAACCAGCAGGAACACCAACAACAAACACATGGCAACATGCTAAAAAACACCGACATCATCTTAGAAACCACATAGCAACACCATGGCAACTGCATAGCAATGTACTTAAAAAAACTCATGACTTAAGCATTTGAATACCCAGCATACCCTGTGTTAAGCTGTGCAAATGACAAATAAACTACTTGAATCACCTTAGAAACTGGGTAGCAACGCCCTGGCAACCACTCTCAACATCTTAGCAACGCCCTGGAAAAATCTCATAATTCCCCAATAACTGCATAGCAATGTGCTAAAAATCAATCAAATTACCATAGCAACCAGGTAGTAATATCCAGGGAAACAACAGGAACACCCTAACAAACACATAGCAACGTAAAAACCAATGACATCATCTTAGCAACTACATAGCAACACCCTACCAACCATATCACTATGTACAAAAAAACCAACTCATATTACCTTAGAAACTGGAAAGAAATATCCTGGCAACCACTCTTAACAGACTAGTAACTTAGCAACACCCTGGAAACACCCTATAATACTCTAGCAACTGCATAGCAATGTGCTACTGACCACTGACATCATCTTAGCAACTACATAGCAACACCCTGGCAACCGCATAAAACTCACATCACCTAGAAACTAGGTAGAACACTCTGGCAACCACTCTAAACAGTCTAAGAATGTACTAAAAAAATCATTTCACCTTAGTAACATAGCAACACCCTGGAGACACCCCATAATGCTCTAGCAACTGCACAACACCTTGGGAACACACGCTGCTCAATGAAAACAGCATGATTCCAAAATTACATTACATTTATGCATTTAGCAGATGCTTTTATCCAAAGTGACAATCTAGCAACCACATAGCAACATATCTAGTGAACAGGTACTACATTACACTGTGACCTTGTGTCAACAGAACCTGTCTGAGGTCAAAGGTCAGGGTACATTACAATGCTCACAGTGAGCATCAGATCCAAATGCTCAGCCAGTGTTCCATTTGAAATAAAATGGAAAAACTTTCTCTTTTTCTTTAGCATGTGGAGACAAGCGCTTCTCTGGTCGGTGCCAGATTCAGTCTGTCTCTCTCAACCGAGGTCGGCGTCTATCAAAGCTTCTGACCTCTATTTAGGAAATCAACAGGCATGAACTCGACCGTCAAGAACGCGGGAATGATGAAGAGGCGAGCGAACCGTTGGCCGCTGCTCTCAATGAGGCCATTGTGTGTGAAATATGCTGTTTTTATTGAGCGATGCGGGTGATTCATACACAGAAGATGTAAAGGGAGGGTAAATATCTGCAGGGAAAGTACTTTCTATTTGCTTTGGGAATGATATCATGATGCAGCTGAGAAGATTCCACATTTATCGTTCGGATTCAGTCATGAAACACTTTCTGCATGATGCTTGTCCTTTTTATTTGTAAATGGCGCTTCATTATTGATGAATTTTGCAACATTAGGGCTGAAATTGATGCATTAATGTGAAGTTGCTTTGAAATAATCTGTACTGTATAAAGCGCTACAGATAAGAGCAACCAAAACATTTAGACTGATATAGACATGGACCTCTTTTTAATTTTGAAGTTTGAGTTATTAGTGCAGTTGCATGTTGCATGTTGCGTTGTGCACAATGACTCACTGTGAAAATGTAGTTTATCACGTGGCTGATGTCATTTTACCGGCTCTTTCTAGAACAATGAAGCTTTTAGCCAATTCTTTGATGATGCAACACAAATATTCTCCATGAAAACACATGATTCATCAACCCAAGAACATTCCTTTTCTTTACTTTATAAGACAATACTATTTCTAGTCTTTCTACTTAAAATTTGCATTTTTTAATTCAATGTGTTACTTGCTGTTTCTTTGTAATTATTTGACATTTACTAACAATTTCTTATGAAGAACATTCTTTTTCAGTGTATGCTTGGACTCTCAACAGCCTAGTAACTTAGCAATGCCCTGGAAACACCCCATAATTCTCTAGCAACTGCATACCAAAGTGCTAAAAATCAGTCAAATTACCATAGAAACTGGATAGCAATTCCCAAGCAACCATCAGGAACACCATAACAAACACATAGAAACACGCTAAAAATCTCTGACATCATCTTAGTAACCACATAGCAACACCCTGGCAACCACATAGCAATGTACTTAAAAGAAAAACTTTTATTACCTTAGAGACTGACACCACTCTCAATGGCCTAGTAACTTAGCAACGCCCTGGAAACGCCCCCTAATACTCTGGCAACTGCATAGCAACTGGATAGCAATGTCCAGGAAACCAACAGGAACACCCTAACAAACACATAGCAACATAAAAACCACTGAGATCATCTTAGCAACCACATAGCAACACCCTGGCAACAGCATAGCAATGTAAAACAACTCACATCACCTTAGAAACTGATTGGAAACACCCTAGTAACCACTCTTAACAGCCTAGTAACTTAGCAACGCCCTGGAAACACCTCATAATACTCTAGCAACTGGATAGCAATGTCCAGGAAACCAACAGGAACACCCTAACAAACACATAGCAACACCCTGGCAACTGCATAGCAATGTAAAACAACTCACATCACCTTAGAAACTGATTGGAAACACCCTGGTAACCACTCTCAACAGCCTAGTAACTTAGCAATGCCCTGGAAACACCCCATAATGCCCTAGCAACTGCATAGCAACTGGATAGCAATGTCCAGGAAACCAAAAGGAACACCCTAACAAACACATAGCAACATAAAAACTACTGAGATCATCTTAGCAACCACATAGCAACACCCTGGCAACTGCATAGCAATGTAAAACAACTCACATCACCTTAGAAACTGATTGGAAACACCCTGGTAACCACTCTCAACAGCCTAGTAACTTAGCAATGCCCTGGAAACACCCCATAATGCCCTAGCAACTGCATAGCAACTGGATAGCAATGTCCAGGAAACCAAAAGGAACACCCTAACAAACACATAGCAACATAAAAACTACTGAGATCATCTTAGCAACCACATAACAATACCCTGGCAACTGCATAGCAATTTACTTTAAAAAAAGAGAAGCTCATATCACCTTAGACATTTAGTAAAAAACACCCTGGCAATCACTTGCAACAGCCTAGTAACTTAGCAACGCCCTGGAAATGCCCCATAATTCTCTAGTAACTGCATAGCAATGTGCTAAAAATCTGTTAAATTACCATAGCAGCTGGATACAACTCAATTTGTAATTATTTGTGACCAATTTCTGAGTTTAAGTTGCTTCAAATTAAATCCTACACCAATGTTTGGACGGCTGCTGTCGAATCAGTTCATCCAGTGCTACTGTATATGGACGCATCAGATACCGTCAGAGCTTCATAACCTTCTACTGACTGAAATACAAATATATGTCAGGAACCTAATGGTGTGAGGTTATGGGACTTTCTGTGAAAAGTCCCACAATCACACCCATGAGAGCCACATGTGTGTCGTCACCGGGCGGGAGACACACACACACATGAAACACACAACAAACGCACTCAGATGAACTTGACACAAGTGTTGACATGCAATCATTACATTATCACAACATTTTGGGGCAAATTGTGCAGCCATATACAAGCAGGCACAGAAAAATCATGATTTTTTGCTCAAATCATGCCTAGTGTTCTGGTTGTTGTCCTCCTGTCTCAAATGAAGAGTCCACCCTCAAGACTCATGCTATTCTGGTCAATGATTGTAAGTACACATCTTAAACTATGATTTAATACCTTGTTATTCTTGTAATCGTCGTGCACTACAAATTCCTATAATAACTGTATTCTTTTCTTTGATCTCAGACATGCCAAATGCACATGAAGACAAAACGAGTGTCTCATCCAGACAGTTTCCCATGCTTGAGTTATTCGGGCCGGACTGAAAGCCTCGGCAGGCAGTCGGGCTGGAGGGAGACAGGCCAATTAGTCTTATATCTGCTTCACTTCAACAGTTTTTCCAGGAAAGCCCCATGGCCTAGAGAGAGAGAGAGAGAGAGAGTCTCCTACATTCACTCCCCTCCATCTGAAACAATTACACATGGGGGTCTTTCAGTCGAGACTATACAGCACACATATAAACTCTACAGAAACTCTAGCCGGCAAACTGCACATAAAGAGCAGGTGCTGCTATCAGAGAGCGTACCGTGGGATGTGTGTAAATTAGCAGCAATCATCACTACTACCATTTTGCTTCTCAAGTATATGTAGAGTTATAATCAATGATCCGAATTTCATATCACAACATTACAGAATTTGATTTGAAGCAAACAAAAAATCGGACAGAAATACAAAGGTACACGGCTGTAAACTTTAATGAGGTAAAGAACTACAATCCCATGAAGCATTGCAAACAGCATAACAGAATTAAAAATTAAGGAGAAATACGAAACTATTGATTAAAAGATGTTGACTGTGTACATAGAAACAACATATTTTAAGTTTATTGCAAAATATGCATAAATATTTGAGTATTTTGAAACTGACTGTCGCTTCATTGGGTCTTTTGGCACAATTTGCTTGTTTTAATTCTCTGATTGGTGGAGATTTCTCTGCAGAATCATGGGTAATGGGGTTTTTCACCATTCTGCTGTTAAGCATGATTATTTAAAAAAAAAAAAAAAAAACGTATGGGCTGTTGTCTTCAACATAAACATATAACATCAATTAACAACCTCGTAGCTCACAGTAGGTCTGTCTATAAGTTATTGAAATCAATTTCCCTATATGGGACTTTTACTTCTAGAACCAAATGTTGCTTTCTATGTAAACAAGCTGTCCATGCATTTTGACCCACCTAGAACACCTATAAATGACTACAGAAGTGAGTTTTGCACAGGTAGATATTCTACAGAACATGAAAAACTGACTCAAAAGTGTCATTACATTTTTTACTTGTTGCACAAAAGTGTTTACTAGTTCCCTCTTCCCTCTCTTTAGTAGATTCTAGCAGGTTTTCCCAGAGTGTTCATGCTTCAGTCCATTCAAACACCTGCTGGGGCCATTAATAAAGGGGTCAAACTTTGGTTGAAAGTAAAATATGATGAAGTCTGCCTGGAAAACAACACCTGAGCCATTTCTCTGGGTGTTTAAGAGATAAGAGATATGATCGTAAGCCACCAGAAGTGAGGAAAAGCCAAGACTGCATGCCGTCTTCTGCGTTAAAAACAAACAATCGAACAAACCCGAGAGCCCAGTGCTAATGGAATATGCCTGTGGCGCTCTTGAGCATCTGAGCCAAACTATGTCAGAAGTAATTACAGTTTGCAGGGCAATAACAAGTCATTTGTGCAGTAATTGTATCCACACCCTTTCCTTCAACAGGCAATGCATTCCAGTATCAGCGGCTTTCCATACCATCAAATACGGCTCATCTGAAGCACTGGCAAAGATTCCTATGGAAGCTTGTTTGTGCCACAGAATCTATACCCCCCAGTTCTGACTATTCTCAGAATTGTAAGATATAAACGCAAGAAAAAAGTCAGAACTGAGAGATAAAAAGGCTCAGTTACCTTTTTTATTCCATGGCAGAAACAAGCTTCCATTCATACCTACATTGTAAACAAGAACACACAAACAGTAAAACAACGCTATCGACTTACCACAAAATGGCTTTGTTCCAAATCCTAGTGAGCTGTCTTTAAAGTCAGCATCCTGATGGAACCCCAGAAGATGAATAGGATCAAATCTAAAATGCATGAATGTACAGTTTTCATATATTTAGTCAGAAATGTACTACTAAGTCCTGCACCATTTTTTCAGTGTACCTTTCAGTATTCAACAAAATATATCTACAAATAAACCATTTCTCAAATTCTCAAACTTTCAACATGCTATGCATTCTGGGATAAGAATTTAGCCTAAACGTGGCGTCTCACTTTTTTGAAAAACCTTTGAGTCGGGAGCGCCTGTGATGACTTATCATGACCATGTGAAACAGAGCAAACAACTCCTTAACATTAACGCACTGTCATTAAGCGTCTGGATTTCATGACTTGTTTACTAACCACTTTCATATAAATGTCAAGGGTTGCACTTAACACAGCAATGGGTTTCAGCATGAGTGTAATTATTATTATTATACATAAAGCAGCAGCACTTCAGTGAGTTCAGACCTTATTCATAAATATGAGTAGCACAGGATCTTTTCATCTCAATACTTTCAGTCCGGTGCCAACCACAGTTAAAGTGCGTCCGCTCCAGGAAAACGTCTGAGTCGGTCTGGAATGACAGAGTGCAGATTCCGGTATAATTCTGCTCCAGATGATGGAGGGGGATCAAGTCAGGCAGTAAATCGCTGTCCGACTGACTCCGCAAGTGGCTCCAAAGGTTCAACGCACATCAGTGCATCATTTCAGTGTCAGTGAATGGTGCAAACAGCTTAGTCTAGACAGAGAATACAGCATGCTCTACATACACTGTAAAAATTATTTTTTGAAGCTGAAGATTATTGGAGTACATTTTACAAGAAAAACCTGCATCAGTTTTTATTCTTCAAAATTTTACATTTAATACAAAGTTCTGTCATGAAACTCTAGATGGCGCAGGCTGATAGGTCCTTAACTCAATCTGCTTGCAATCACATCGTTCTCTATAGGGCACAGCTGATTTGTTCCTGCTGTATCAGTAGCCAATGAGCTCGCTGCTCAACCTTCAAATGCATTGTCAGCATTTGCTGTAGCAGTTTCAGCACACTTTCAGAAAACCTCCACCTTCCCCAGCTCCACCTGTATAGATCTGCGACAGGTAATTCATGTACGCTGTATTGTAAAGCAGCAGCATGTCTTACTTGCTCACAGCAGTGCGTTGTGTATGTATCTTTTAGTAGCAAGTCCCGTACTTGTTCTGCAGCAACAGCAGCAATAACAGCAGTAGCAACAACAGCAATAACCAACAGCAGCAGCAGCAATAACAAAGAGCAGCAACAATAACAGCAGCAGCAGCATCAGCAGCAATAACCAAGAACAGCAACAATAACAGCAGCAGCAACAGCATTAACATCAGTAGCAGCAACAACAACAGCAGCAGCAGCAGCAACAATAACAGCTGCAACAATAACCATCAGCAGCAATAACCAAGAGCAGCAGCAATAACCAAGAGCAGCAACAATAACAGCAGCAACAGCAACAACAACAACAGCAATAACCAACAGCAGCAGCAATGAGCAACAGCAGCAATAAGCAACAGCAGCAATAACCAAGAGCAGCAACAATAATAGCAGCAGCAGCAGCAATAACATCAGTAGCAGCAGCAGCAACAACAACAACAGCAATAACAAACAGCAGCAATAACAGCAGCAACAATAACCATCAGCAGCAATAACCAAGAGCAGAAACAATAACAGCAGCAGCAGCAACAACAACAGCAATAACCAACAGCAGCAGCAATAAGCAACAGCAGCAATAACCAAGAGCAGCAACAATAACAGCAGCAGCAGCACCAATAACTCACAGTATCAGCAGCAATAACCATCAGCAGCAGCAATAACCAAGAGCAGCAACAATAACAGCAGCAGCAATAACTCACAGTATCAGCAGCAATAACGGTAGCAGTAATAACAGCAGAAGCAATAACCCACAGCGACAGCAATAACAGCAGCAGCAGCAATATCCATCAGCAGCAATAACCAAGAGCAGCAACAATAACAGAAGAAGCAGCAACAACAACAGCAATAACCAACAGCAGCAGCAATAAGCAACAGCAGCAATAACCAAGAGCAGCAACAGTAACAGCAGCAGCAGCAATAACCCACAGCAGCAGCAGCAATAAGCAACAGCAGCAATAACAGCAGCATCAGCAGCAAAAACGGCAGCAGCAATAACAGCAGCATCAGCAGCAATAACGGCAGCAGCAATATCAGCAGCAGCAACAATAACAGAAGCCACAGCAGCAGCAATAAGTCCAAGCTAACATCTTCTTTAATAAAAATTAAACAGTTATCATTTTTATGTAGCATGCATTTTTTCGTATTCATTTTGAATAGCTGTTTATAGAGAAATATACTTTTAAAGTCACCATGAAATCAAAATGGGCAATTCTTGTTTTTAATGGAATATTGCAGTGTTTATTATAAATGATTTATCGGTGCATATCATCACTATTGTGTTAAATTCATGTGTCTTGTAATCTTGAACCAGAATAACTTCCTCTCCCTCTTGCAGCATCTCTTCTCTTCTCTGATGACGAGGGCGTGGCAACCTGTCACTCACATGAGATCCACCAATGGCAAACAACAACCATCCAATAAATTCACCATGGACAAAATCAAGCCCCGCCCTACATTTGCTCTTGTTCCAGAAGCATTTCACTCAGATATATGACACAATAGGGAAGAAAAGACCTTAAGACTTTAACAATGCTTTTAAACACATAGTAAACAAAACATTTTCTCATCATCAACAGAGATCTGTCTTTATTAGACAGACTGTCCTCACCAATGTGTTTTCTGCCATTACTGCAAAACAAATTCAGTGCCCAAAATATTTTCCACACTCACAAATTTTCCATGTCTGGAGGAGCTCAACAAATAACGAAAATGTGCATATTGACGATTCCTCTTAAGATTTAGCTGCGCACAAATGAATCCAAACCCTTTTATTGTCTGGCAGAGAGTATTAGTATGGAAACCCTCAATCAGGGATGTGGGATATGTTGGAATTAGCAGATTTTCCAAAAGCTCCACATTCGCTTTTTGACCCTAGAGGTCTCGTCTAACATTATATTTCAACAATCAAGTCAACATTATTAAACTATTTCAAAGGTTCAAGTGAATATATTCAGTACACCTTCACACTGAGAAGCATTTTAGTTCATTTGACAAACTTTAACTCCAAATAAAGTTTGACCTCCATGTTTGCTTTGACTCTACTTGGAAGGCAAGATCAGCTGAGCTCTTAGACTCAGATCTTATCTGACGCTTTTGAAGTTGAATGTTTGGATTCTGCCGTTCAGTGATGGAAAACATCTGCAGCGCTGCCATAAAACGCACATTTAACACTGTTTGTTTGTTTCACACTGGAAAATTTATTGCATTTGATTACACAAGATGCTGTTCCAACAAACCTGCAACCAAGTATGAGGTGGAAACCCAAGGAAACGACAGATTGTTTCTACATGTTGTTGGCACTGAACCGGTACAGGGTTAGTCGGATGGGTTGGGCGGGTTGTGTTGTATGGGTGGTACCTCATTTTGCTCCAGAATGATGGAAGGCATTTCTCAAACTTCTGCTGCCGCAGGGCCTTCTTGTTTAGTTTCTGATGAAATGCATAAAGAGCCTTAATAAATGAATACATCACGAAAGTGCTCAGCAGAAAGAGCATGTGCTTCTCGTTATTGTCAAATGTTATTTCATGCAGTTTAATATTACATAACATTTGCCTGTTCAGTGTGTGTAAATGCATCAACATCAATGATGAGAAACTCAATGATCCTAATGCAGACCATGAATGTGGGCGCTTGGTTTTCTGTGTGTTTGCTGCTCTTTAGATGGTGATTTTACATGCATAATGAGTCAGTATTACCTCAATGATATGGAGGATTCTCAGGCAGGATTCCTTGGTGAGTGTGTGCCATCATTAGGAAAGGAATTCTGCTTCTTGAAGAAGGAAAATGCTTGTAAATGTCTTGGAGTGTAATAAGATCCACGTGAAATGCATGTGAGATAAAGCCTGACAGAAACCGCAGGCCTGCTGGTGTCCTGCTTAAAACTCAAACACACACACACACACACACACACACACCCAACACCCTGGCAATAACCTATATATATATATATACCAGAAGACAGCAGAAGGTGGTCTGTCAGATGGCACTGTTGCTTTCTGACCTCAGTTGATTGAAGAGCTGCTGAACCTCCACAGGAAGTGGAATCTCTGCGGAGTCGCAACAAGCACAGGAATTTCCTGTGCCAGACCAACATCGGGCCACCGCCGTGAGAAGCAAGGCCAATCTTCATCCCGTCTTCCTTCTCACTCTTTCAATCCTCTTTTGTCCCGCCAGACACGCCCATTCTGACCACCCAGAGTTCCTTGGGTTTGACTGTTCATTCAAATACTGTTCAAGTCAACATAAATCTACTCTGACTCTATTTACTCTCTTAATTCACGTTCCTTCTCTTATTGTGAATGATTCATCAGTGACGTTATTCTAAAGAGAAACATGTTTGTCTTCATAATCATTCATCAGCATGTAATAACTTACTTCATCTCGGAAACGATCGACGTTCCTGTTCAGCTGATGTCATTTAGGCCAAATAGTTTCAGCAGAGGAGAAACATTCAGATATAAAACGCCCACATCACATCAATTCTTAATGAATAAAATTGAATTCGAATAAAGTTAATTAGATTTAAAGCACAACATTCAAATATATTATTAGAAACTGCTGAATATTCACGGCAGTGTTATTTTAGCATCATTAATAATATACTATTATAGTTTTTATTAATATTTTGAATTTTATATATATATATATTCCGTTTTCTTGTTAAAGGGGCCATATGTATTAAGCATTTTCAGGTATTAATCGCTTTTGTAACTAAACGTAAAAAAACAGGACCTTCCCTGCCTTCCTCGGTTGTCTATGAAAGCCTGTAGACTGATGTTTATATAAAGGACTCTGGACATTTTTGCGGGAAAATCAAATGGATGTGACGGTTACACGTGCTCCCAAGAGTTTGTCCTCCATTCTATGACACAATAAACTAACGCTTAACCGTGTCTTAAGGCCGGAACACACCAAGCCGACGCCGACGAACTAGTGGTGACGAAAGCAGACTGCGGGGTTGTTCACGTCGGCAGCGTCTGTGTCCAAAGTTGCCCTGACACACCAAACCGATGCTCGACACCCGACGGCCAAGTAGCACGTCATTCTGCACCTGCGCAAGATGAAATGACTTTCCGTACCAGCAGGTGGCAGTAGCTGAACGGCCAATCAGAATGATCAGATGGCCCGACGGACCGACGAGCTCCGACACCGATTCAACATTTCGAATCGGCCTTAAAAAAAGCTGACAAGGACCAACTTCAGCCGATGATGCTGAACACACAGAGAAAACTTAGTCGGCCGACGAACAAAAACTGCCCGACGGCCGACCGTCGGCTTGGTGTGTTCCGGCCTTTAAGACGCGACGCGACGCGACTCAGCGAAACGTGTCTTTAAAGTAAAAGGTATCTTTTCCATGTTAATCTGAGTTTTTGTCCTAGCTAGCCGCGACGGCGACACGCGATTATTCTAGAAACGGTTTCTATTTTTTTGCGAAGTCGCGACTGGAACAACAACACAAAGTATGGCAATGATAATCTCAGGTAATGTTTATGTGCTTCATTTAATGTTAAAAGCGTGTCTAATGTGAGTTTGAATATCATTTTGTGCTTCTTTTATAACCGAATTGAAAGCAACAATGGATAATTCACCTCAGATTTTCAAAATAAATAAAAGGAAACAAGAACGTTCAAACTGTCTAATGAACAGACAAGTGTATTCTATGACAAAGATTGTTTCAGTAACTCCGTATGTATTTTTAATAATGTTAAAATTGTGTAATATTAATGAATTTGATTATTTATCTATTTCGTTACGAGTGCCAGGAGCTTGCCGAGAGAGCCCGCCTACGCGCTCTTCTGATTGGATGTGATTTTTGACATTAGACATTAATGCTTCTCAAAGTCGCGTTGCGTCTTTGTATATTGCTTGTAGCTGAAATCTTATCGCGTCGCGCTTGGTTAGGACACGGTGTTATACAATGTCCAGGATAATGGCTTTCCTGTAGCTCAGTGGTTAGAGCGTGGCACTAGCAATGCCAAGGTCATGGGTTCGATCCCAGGGATTGCACATACTCAGATACAAATGTATAGTATAATGCAATGTAAGTCGCTTTGGATAAAAGCGTCTGCCAAATGCATAAATGTAAATGTAAATAATGCAGAAAGAGCCTTTCTGTATAATGTCAACATGTCGTGCAAAGAAAAGGGATTTATTCAAAGCTATAAAACTATAAAAATCGCATAGTCAGATCTATAGTCTATAGTCTCAAATAATCAGTCTATCATAACAGTGTCATTTTAATGAGCTCATCTGTCGACATGATGCCGGTAAATCGCAGAGCTGGTGCAAATATATCCACATCTCTATTTTGTTGTGTGTTTATTTTGTTATTGAGAGAAAAGCGTGCAGACGTTTTATCTAAATGTCGCTCTCAGCAGTGTGGATGGCGTCAGGATATTCGCTGCAAAGGTATTTTCAAATTCTTTTTACTTCTTTTAACAAAATAGAGCCTTTTTAAGTCTCTTGACTTTTACATGTGCACGATTTCAGTAACATTTTAAAATAGTTTAGTTAACGATAATAACCCTGATTCACTCTCATGCTGTTCCAAACTCTTCCGCTGTTATTTTTTGCTGGAACATAAAATGTATTTTTATGAATTGCATTTCCATACAACAAGAAGTTCATAGTTTCAAGTTCCAAAAAATACCACATAAAAGCACCCGAAAGTCTTCTGAAAGATATTATTGTATGAGGAACAGGGCAAAAATGAATTCATTATGAACTCTAAAATTATATCCTCATTCGCATTCAAATTTTAAAAATGATGCATCAGGTTTGACGTCACTGATATGAAGACATCTTTGTTCTTTTTAGAGCTTGACAGTCATGGTCACTATGAAAGAAGAACCTGAGGGTGAGTTAATAATGCTAGAATTTTGATTTTTAGGTCAACTAATGCATTTAGTTGCCATATCTAATAACACTGAAAACTGAGATTCTTGCATAAGACAAAAGAACATACTTCAAAAAAAGGGAGTTTTCCTGGTGAACAGCAGCTGGTCCAGGCGTTTGACCACATTCCCATGACCAGCCGCACACGTTATGATTTAACGTAGAGCTCAGATCTGAGAGAAGGGCCACACACGCTCATGACCTACTGTTCTGGACTTCAGCAACTCACCGTCTAACACACACACACACACACACAGTGTAAGAGGGGCTTCCTCTTACACCACTCCTAAGTTCCTTGGTGTGTCTTTTGTTTATGCTGGACGGAGGCCATGTCAAGTCTGAAATAATAGGTGTGACGCGTAAAGAGAAACAGATTTATGACCGCTGACCGTAGGGAAGGTGTTTGTCCGAGCGCGATCAAAGGATGACCTGATATTCCCCTGTTATTCATCAAATGCTTCCTTATTTTTGCATGATAAAATCAGAACTGAGATCAGTATTAAATTACAGAAGATGCTCAATAAACCGATCATTTTACAGATTATTTTTACATTGTTTTGTCATAAAATGATTAAGTGCAAGTTAATTATTTGTTCCCGTTCAAGATCTCCAGACGACACGCCTGTTTTAACGCAGATTACTGGAAAAAACGTGTAATTTTTCTCCTGCCGTGACTCACACAAACAGTCTCTCCACAGGTAGCCAATAAGAGTGTCAGCTGATGGATCATGTGACTGGGCACTTTGTAAACATTCTGTAAGGAGGTCAAGCTGAGAGTTCCCATCCATCCTCACGCTCACTTGAAAACAACACCTTCCCATGGGAAACACATCATCGGGAACAACTGTAAATACTGGAATAAAGTCTGCTGTCATCACGGTGCTTTAGACTGGACGAGAACATTCCTGGTGTTTTCTTCAACGGGAATTTGATTGTGTCGACATTTACACTCAAGTGTCTCGCTGCAACGTGATTTGAACAGAAAAGGTCTCTGAAATCATCACACCGCAGCGTCGATCCAAAAAACACCGTAGAAACTTGATTAAATGTTTGTAAACTGTCCATCCAAAAGTGCTAAAGATTCAATATTACAAAGCCTCAAAAAAAAAAACTAAAGCAGAATTTCCGGTTCTGCTCCTGGTTATGTAGTTTACTTGCTACTAAATATCTTTCAAAGCATAGTATCTATCAAGTACCTAGTACATAGTAAACGGCATCTTTTTCAGTATATTAATCACAAAAATACTTTTATTTTCATGAAATACACTAAAGTTTAAAAGTTTGGGGTCAGAGGTCATTAAAAAAGAATCCTGAAAAATAAAATGTATCATGGTTTCCACAAAAATATGAACTAACGCTGATAATAATCAGACATGCTTCTTGAGCAGCAAATCATCATATTAGATTGATTTCTGAAGGATCATGTGACACTGAAGACTGGAGTAATGATGCTGAAAATTCAGCTTTCATCACTGGATATAAATGACATTTTACAATATTTTGGCATAGAAAACAGCTATCTTAAATTGTAATAATATTTCACATTTTTACTGTATTTTTGTTACTGACAATTGTCATTTTGGCTGCGTGAGATTCTCCAGCTTTGTTGTTGTTGAGGAACCGAAGCATGAGCTGTTAAAGCTCCGCCCTCTTCTGGAAAGGGGCCGGGAGCAGCAGCTCATTTCCATTTAAAGGGACACACACAAAAACGGTGTGTTTTTGCTCACACCCAAATAGGGGCAAATTTGAGAAGCTATAATAAATGATCTGTGGGGGATTTTGAGCTGAAACTTCACAGACACATTCTGGAGACACCAGAGACTTATATTACATCTTGTGAAAAAGGCATTATAGGTCCTCTTTAAAAACTTTTGAAAGAATAAAATGCAGTTATTGCACTTATTTATTATTGTCTTGTTTTTTAGTCAAAACAATCAAACATCCATAAAACAAGATTTTATCTGAATACTAATGAGATTGAGTTGGAATTCAGTCAGATCATATTGCTTAACAATGCCAGTGTGTTTCAGTAGGATATGAAGGGTTAAGTGGATTAAAGTTGACTTCCTGTTCTTTATAATGTAGAGCATGAGAGATTGACATCAGGGCTGAGCTGAAGGAAGACGTCTGGGTGGAGTGAAGCCGAGAACAATCAGTCGATCCCGCCCAGGAAGAGCTGCCCGTCCCAGAGACCCGTCACAGGGAACCGGACGCTAATGCCGTCTTGTGCCAAGACTCTTCCTCTCAGGCCAGATGAGCTTGACCTGCTACATGATTCAATACTTCACACCCTCTGAGGCTTGACGCCAACGCTAACACACCGTTTGATCTCCATAAGCTGGACTGATGAACGACTCCGAGGGAACATCTAGTAAACGCGGCCTTTGTTTGCAGTATTATTCGAAATGAGCTTCTCAGGCCAGAACAACTCTCATAAGACTCTCTTATCATTCTTTGTTCTCGCATAGTCCAGGGAAACACATGTTCCTTTGTGTTTCCCAACCTCAGATTTGCTCACAATTCAACTGCTGTATCACCAACAGGTGTCTACAGGTCTAATCCTGCTCTTTCCGGTTCTCATGTTAATCTGAAGGCCCAATGCAGCAGGAGAGGTTTACCTTACTTAAACTAGCTTTACCAGAGAGGCCTGTTGCAGCCCTTTCTCCAAACATCCAGAAACTGGATCCATTAAACGGGGATTAGACGAGCGCGAGAACAGACTCCAAGCACTTTACAGCGGTAAACAGACTGAGGAATTCCATGAAGCGGCCCCGTGGGAGAGCGATCCGACTGCCGGCCTGTTCCAGTTTGACACGGACACATCTGGAGGAAAGAATGCCTTTGACGTACCTGTTCTGATCCTGCAGGTGAAAGCAGAGGAACGCTGGGCATCTGGACGCTCCGCGGCGCAGGAAAGGAATCTGGGGGAAGAATTTCACTTTGTTTTCAGAGAACGAACAAATGTTTCAAGCGTAACCCTCACTGGAGTAATGCTTAAAAGGGTGGTTGATTATGATTTCACTTTTTTAACTTTAGTTAGTGTGTAATGTTGCTGTTTGAGCATAAACAACATCTGTAAAGTTACGACGCTCAAAGTTCAATGCAAGAGAGATATTTTCTTTTACAGAAATCGCTTTTTAAATGGCTGGTAGGGACTAGAAAGAGGTTCTTCCTAGGTTGGTGACATCACTAACCCTAAAATTTACATAAACCCCACCCCCGAGAACACACAACAAAGGGGGCGGGGCCATGTTGGGCTGCTTTAGAGAAGAGGAAGAGTTGTTGTAGTAGAGTGTTGTTGACATGCCGTCATTTTACGCCGGACTGCTTCACAAACGAGGGTCAATTCAACACAAAAGATTAACATGACGGCACATGCCAGTCGATGAGTTGAATCAACATTTATCCATTTTATCCACAATTTATCCACTAACCTTTCAGAAACATCCTAAAAGTTGTAACTTCTTCCTGAGTCTCTCCATCAGTGTCGACTCCGGTTTGAACAATGTAAGGCTGAACGCCGTAGTCATTTTGTCTGCGTGAGATTCTCCAGCTTTGTTGTTGTTGAGCAACTGAAACGTGAGCTGTTAAAGCTCCGCCCTCTCCTGGAAAGGGGGCCGGGAGCAGCAGCTCATTTGCATTTAAAGGGACACACACAAAAACGGCGTGTTTTTGCTCACACCCAAATAGGGGCAAATTTGACAAGCTATAATAAATGATCTGTGGGGGATTTTGAGCTGAAACTTCACAGAGACTTACATCTTGTGAAAGGGGCATTATAGGTCCTCTTTAAATCACATATCTAATCTAATTTTTATTTCTTTGCTTTCAAGAGCTGGTCATTACGTTGTCCAAGGTGCTTGCTGAGGGGCTTGAGAGAGGGACGAAGATTGAATGTTGATTTAGTTTTCGGTCGTGATTGTGCAGTAATGCATGGAATGCTTTTATAAAAAGACTACATTTACATTTACATTTAGCAGATGCTTTTATCCAAAGCGACTAACATTGCATTA
Source organism: Anabarilius grahami (assembly GCA_003731715.1). Lineage (NCBI taxonomy): Eukaryota > Metazoa > Chordata > Actinopteri > Cypriniformes > Xenocyprididae > Anabarilius > Anabarilius grahami. The sequence continues at coordinate 1,712,215 of RJVU01042594.1, forward strand.
TACTATACATTTGTATCGGAGTATGTGCAATCCCTGGGATCGAACCCATGACCTTGGCATTGCTAGTGCCACGCTCTAACCACTGAGCTACAGGAAAGCTCAGTGGTTATTAAGAATGAAATAAGAGTTAACAACTCCCTGACAACCATGCATAACTCTCTAGAATCACGGACAAAATCTAATCTGCTAAATTCCACTACAAGTCATGAGATATTATAAACATTAACATCATGACTTTCTGTGAAGCTCCTTGGAAACAATGTGTAGCGTGAAAATTGCTATGCAAATAAAAACGACTACAGATGATATTCCACACAGAGATCATTGGTGAAATGGCGTGTGTAGGGGGCCGAGAACTGATCGAACTGCTGATCTGTGAAGATTTAGTGCTGCAGTGTGAGTCATGTAGACGATGAAGAGGTGGATCCGGACGTAACGGTGGGTTCAAAAATGATTCTGTCGCTTTTACTCCCACATGACCCGCACAAACACCTCAGAATCACCAGCTCAAACAAAAAATATTCATGATAAAACAACACAAACACAAAATACAGTATATTTGACATATAAAGTGTATGAATGGGATCCACTTATACGTGTATGTACAGCGCTTTTCACAATACACTGTTTCAAATCAGCAAAATCATGGTGCATTAAAAAATGGTAACCTGATAAATGTCTTATTCAAGTCAAAAATATTTAATATTGCTGAATCAACATATATTCTTTTATTCCAAAAAAGGTTAAATCAAACAACTCAGGTTACCACTTTTTACACAATGTTGATGTTTATAATATCTTCATGTCTTATAGTCAACGATGTAAACAATCAAGCACTTGAGATTTGCTATATAGTATATATAAATGTTGATAAAAGTTGACATACTTTTAGTAGCTGAATGATATGTTATTAATTATCAATTTGTTAATTAATTGTAGTTATTAATTTGTGATGTGGTGATTTTGAGGATTATGAAAACTGTAAGGTTTTGTTTGATTTATTGATTTATTGACAAGCCTAGTTACTACTTGGTGATGTTTATCACTGCCACAGTTAATGATGCATAAATTATAGGGTTTAAAACAACAAATTTCATTGATTATGAGACCAATCTGTGACATTTAATGCTGAAATGCCTTGTTAAAGATTGTGCCAAACGAACAGCATGAAGCGTCAGTCACGTTACTGCCATGCGATGACCTCATCAGGCTTTCACTGCAACCCACACACACACTCTAAAAACTGCTGGGTTAAATATGGACAAAACCAGGGATTGGGTTGTTTTCACCCAGCCATTTTTTTCAACCAATTTTGGATTTATTTTTTTAGCCAGCAATATAGTAATATAGTAAAAGGCGTGTTTTTGCTCACCCCCAAATAGGGGCAAATTTGTGGGGTATTTTAAGCTGAAACTTGACCAGACCAGAGACTTATATTACATCATGTGAAAGAGGGCATAATAGGTGCCTTTTAACCCAACCTGCTGGGTTTGTCCATATTTTACCCAGCTTGGGTTTTTTTAACCCAGCATTTTGAGTGCACACACACACACACACACACAGTGAAGTAATCAGGGTAATTTACTCCTGAAGGTCACTGGGCATGAGACGATGACTTCATGAAGAAACCGTGGGTTTATTTCCGACAAGTCTGATTGATTTAGTCACTAATCTGAAGGACTATTTCCTGTTGCTCAGTGTCTGGGTCATGTGGGTCAAAGGTCAGAGTCAGTGAGACGAGGCTTTGTGTGGAAACCCTTCAAAGGACACAAGAAACCGTCACAATCTTATGCAGCAACTCGTTTGATGCACAAAAGTGTGATGCATCTACATCAAACACATGCATCACAATACAAGCAGAAATACACCGGGAAGATGAGGTGCTGAACGCAGCGAACAGGATCTGGGTCAAACTGTGTTCCCAGAGGGCAAAAAACATGTCAAACACACACTGAAATCATATGAAGTCCCGTGAGTGATCCCATTGACTTTATATCACCACATGTGTGTGCATGTGTGTTTGCTTGTTATCGTAACAGAAGTGTAGACGGCCTGTGTGTGTGTGTGTGTGTGTGTGTGTGTGTGCATCAAGTGCAAGGATGTAGGTCAGACAGAATTAGGGGAAAGGTCGTGTCTGTGATAGTCATATGATTCACATGTTGTGCTGCTAGAATCTCGGTCATTTAGACACAAGAGAACACAATCACTGTTTTATCACAAATATATTTTGTTTTAGTCACTATTAAATACCAACACATTAAAAACCCCATTAAATGATTTATTGAATTTCCTATTGAAACAGAAAGTTTAGGGCGGGACGCATAAAAGCGCTCTTCTTCTTAAACAGACAAAAGTCTTTTGTTTACATCACAGTCCTGGAACATCTAGAGGACCAATAAACAAACAAACAAACAAATCAGGAAAATAAGTTGATAAATAAACAAAGCAAACAAATAAAGTAAATAAGCAAGAAAATAAATAAGCAAACAAATAAAAATGTATTAATTAATAAGTAAATAAATAAATTAAATTAACATCCAATAGGAAAGGATGTTAATAAATAAATAAGCAAGTAAATAAATAAGCAATCAAATAAATAAATAAGCAATTAAATAAATATGCAAGCAAGCAAATAAATAAATAAGAAAATAAATTAATAAAATCAGCATGCAAATAAATAAACATAACAATAAGCAAATCAATAAGCATGGGTGTAAATAAATAAATAAGCAAGCAAATAAATAAATACATAAGCAAGTAATTCAATAAATAAATAAATAAGCAAACACATAAATAAATAAACAAATAAATAAACAGGCATACCAAGAAGCATGGATGTGAATAAATAAAGCAAGCAAATAAGCAAATACATACATACATACATACATACATAAAAAAAAGTAGTATAGTCCCCTGAGTGCGAGAGGACTTCATTTTTAGTCCATTTTCCTGGAACAGAAAGCATGTACATTTTACATGTTTATATCTTTTAAAAGTTTACTTACTCATCTTTTAGTAGTCCATTAGCATATATATGAGCTTCAGTTCAGAAATGAACTAAAAACTATTTTAACACATTCCGAGTAAATGCTTTTGGTAAGTGACTGTGAGACCTTGAAAGAGCTGCTCAAATGTGAAATCTGAAGCAGAGAACATGAACATGAGCGATTGAGCCCTTCAGGGGCCTGTAACGTGTGTGTGTGTGTGTGTGTGTGTGTAACTTTGATGTGTTTTATGAGGTTCAACCTGATGAACAGAGTTATGAAAACTAAACTAGATGGTCCTGGGAAACTGGCGGAGGAAACCAAGCTGTGCTTTTAAACAGTTATTTGAATGTGTGTGTGTGTGTGTGTGTGTGTGTGTGGTTTGCCAGGTGTTCTTATAGAGCCGAAATTCTCATGTATAACAGGTGTTCACACACCCTATAGAGAACCAAAAATGATTGAGACAGTTAAACAGACTCTATTTGTTTCGGATTGTTCGTTATTCCTTTAACTGTACATGTACAATAAGACGGGGAGTTTCATAACATCATCTGCTCATGTGAAGATCAAGTCATTCCTTTGACGACTATAATTCTTCATCTAATAGTTTCTCTTCGGGGATAGAGTGTTTCCAAATCAGCATTACACATACACACAAACACATTCTCTGATCTTATGAATGATGTCGTGATGGAGGGTGTACATATACTCAGGTGGTCTCTTGAAATGGATCTGTTTTGTGTTTCTGAGACGCTCTCGAATGGTTTTAATGAGCCACATCTGTGTCGCACACATCAGGTTTAAACTGAGACTCGGTCACAAACGCCACGTCTGCTCTTTCTTTCTTCTCTGTCTGTATCCTTCTGTCTATTTCAAAGAATCCTGCATTTATATTCAGAGTTTAATCTTTATCAGACTTGGTTCCCCTATAATGCTATTTTTAGATTTCTAATTTTGTTACAATATGGTTTACATGCGTCCAAGATCAAAAACACTTTAAGATTGAGAGATTACATTATTATAATGATTTTGCCCAATAATTCCACAGTTACTTGCAGAGTTTTACTTGCACTTACACAAGTGTCTTTATAATTAATGAGCCCTCAGCATCATGATTTATTTCTCATTCCCCTCTATGATAATAATGACTCTCATGTGCCTCGTCCACCCATATGAGCCCACGATACCAGCCAATCCTGCGCTTAAACAGGCTCTGTGACATCATGTAACATTCCCGCGGCGTGATGTCTGAAGAAAACATCATATTTCACGTGCACACGCCCACACATGCTGCACGGATGATGTGTGTGTATCGCTGAGTGTGCAGCGGCTGAAGCAGAGAGCATGATGGGGGATTTCCCAGCCAATTTAGACTGCATTAGATTAGAACTTTCTATTCATCAAAGAATCCTGAATCATAAAACATATCACGGTTTCCACAGAAATATAACATTGATAACAATCATAAATGTTTCTTGAGCAGCAAATCATCATGATTTCTGAAGGATCATGTGACACTGAAGACTGGAGTAATGATGCTGAAAATTCAGCTTTGATCACTGGATATAAATTACACTTTACTATATATTCACATAGAAAACAGTTATATTAAATTGCAATAATATTTCACATTTTTACTGTATTTTTGATCAATCAAATACAGCCTTGGTGCGCAGAAGAGACTTCTTTCAAAAACATTTTTTAAAAATCGTAATTATTCCAAACTTTTGACCTGTAGTATATATATAAAGATATCACACACACACACACTCTCTCAGCACCTGCAGAAATCCTTCATATTTGACCTCCATCTCTCTCTCAAACCGCTAACCCATATGTGAACGTTTGGAGGTTTTCTTTACCCTTCAGCCAGTGTGGGTTAAGTTGGACTTCCTGACGCTTCTCTTTCTTCTGTTCACTGGTTCACCGAGGACAGATGAACGTCTCTTTGACCTCGTCACGTTACCGAGTTCTCGCTGGCGCTGCACATTCGACTAAAATCTGGAAAACAAAACCATTTTAGTTCTGTTTTTTTTTTTGCAGTATGAAATATACATAGTGTGCATGTTCTGTGAATGTTCAATGTCCACTATATTTTCCAATAGTTCTGACTGTAAATTCTGATTGCATGAGCATTTGCTGATAAACAGATGCATGTGACCACATACTCTATACTAATATGGATGTTGCTGTGCATTAACTAGAAGTGATATAAATCTCTTTTTTGATGCATTATATAGAGTCTAAGGTGGTTTGCTGGTCTGTCTGGTTTCCCAGCGTGACCATGTGACTCCAAACCCCATTAAAACCATCAAAACCAACCAGTCTGTAGTCCAGCTGACCGTGTTTTAGCGTGGATAAAAATGCTTTAGCCATAAAGAAACCTTGTTTAAAACACAATCGCTGGTACTTAAAGATTATTGGGGAATGTTTTACAAGAAAGTATGTGTTACTTGCCATTTCTTTGAAATGAATACAAAAAAAATTCACTAGCAATTTCTGAGTGGAAATGGTTTAAATGCCAGTTTTTGTACCATAGTTTATCCCATTCCGTTCATTTGTATGATACTCTTCACATCAGGCCTAGATATTGTTCAAAAACTCCCTCAGAATTTTTTCTAAATGCCACTTATTTGGCATTTTCTTCAATGTTCCCTCTTAAGACGGCACAAAAGGTTACGAGCTGCGTGGTTATTTCTCGCAACACTTGGACTTTTGCTTCGTTCAAATATGTGCCGGTTGTAAGTTCATGACATGGCAGCTGGCTGCAGGTTAATGTTGTTAATGTGTGGAAAATATTAGCGATTTTTAAACTACATGAGCCAGTCATTTCAAAGCCTCCATATTCCGGGCAGCAATGCATTCATGGTAAAGTTTAAAGCGGAATGCATAATCCTACGCAGTCGTCCAGTTTATTTATGCACACGGATCCTCGCTGGCAGACGGATCAAAGACGCCTGTTATTTAAAGCTTCAGACATCATTCTCCTGGACGCAGGTTCAAGGGCTTAACCATTTATAATGGTGTTAACAAATAAACCCATGGCCGAAACCTAAACCAGCCTCGTCCTAGATGGCACAAAGCACTGTGGGTACAGCCACCAGCTTGGCTGGGCCTAAATGCTCCTCTGTGTTTATAATTTTCCTTTAGAGTAACACAGCCCATTCCCTTTCACTGATGGCAAACAGCTTCCAAATGACACGGAGGTGGACTTTCCAGCAGCGGACGGATGGACGGCGTGTAAAGCGGCGAAATGAAAAAATAATAAAAGAACAAACAGCTTTTGTCTTGATTGAAGTCAAAGGAAAGGAAAATGGATACCAAATGTGAGATGAAACGTGGCCTGGTTTCTCATCAAGATTCTCCTTTGAGAATCATTTCTGTCTTGTTTTCCAGTGCAAATATCTAATCATTCTTAAATCAAGAGAAACATCTACTTGAGAAGCAAAATGCCTTAAGATGTTAATGTATACAATGTATACAAATTAAGTGAGTTTAAATTTAAAACATGAACAAATAAGATGGTTAAGGTTAAGGTATGTGCCGTGTGAAACGTCAGTTTATGATTACACAGGATTAACACCTGGTAAACAAGCAGTGTGAAAACTGAAGAAAGATAACCCAGGGTTCCGTTTACCGGGGGTTTAGTATGACCCAGGGTTAACTATTTTAAGTGTGAAAAGCTGTAACGATTGGAGACTCAGACAGGGGATCCAAGTGCAGCATTTTATTAAACGAGAGCATGGTCGTACAGGCTGGGTCGAACAGGGGTAAACAGGAACAGCAAGGGACAGGCAGAATCGTAGTCAGGGTACAGGCAAAGGATCGAGGCGGGCAGCGATGGGTCGTTAAACAGGAGTCAGGCAGAAACAGTAACAAGACAGGGAATAAACGCTCAGAATTGTAACAATGTTAGCAAGACTTCGCGGTGAGGTGGTGTGTGTGAAAGTCCTTTTTAGTCCTGGTAATGCGTGGCAGCTGGGTGTGGTGATTAGTGTGGTGATTGGTAGAATGAGTGCAGGTGAATGGCAGAGAGGATTATGGGGAATGTAGTCCGGAGTGAGCAGGAACGTAACAGGAACAGATGGTGATCGTGACAAAAGCGCAATTGTTGAGATCTCTTCTGGAACTATAAAAGAGACACGTGAGATTACTGGAGTTGTTTTCTCAGGAGAAACATATGAGAAGCTTAAAGGATTAGTTCACTTTTAAATAAACTTTTGCTGATAATTTACTCACCCCCATGTCATCCAAGATGTTCATGTCTTTCTTTCTTCAGTCGAAAAGAAATTAAGGTTTTTGATGAAAACAGTCCAGGATTTTTCTCCATATAATGGACTTCAATGGGCACCAAATGGTTCAAGGTCCAAATGTCAGTTTCAGGGCAGCTTCAAAGGGCTTTAAACGATACCAGACGATGAATAAGGGTCTTATCTAGCGAAACGATCGGTCATTTAAAAAATAAATAAAAAAGTTTAAGTTTTATAAGCACAAATGCTCGCCTTGCTCTGTTCTGCGATGCGCGTTCTGGGCGTCACGTAATACGCAATTACGTTGAAAAGGTCACGCTTGATGTAGGCGGAAGTATGAGTCGGTGTTTACAAGTTGAACGTGCAAATACTGAGTCAAACGGCGTTGTCATACCCTTCTCCAGCAGAACAAAAACACCTCTAAAGGGGGTCGCACACCGGACGCGAAGCTCGGCGCCGCGTCTCTGACAACTCACAGGTATCGCACATTATATACGCGCAAGCTCAATTTTGAATCGACTCCTGATAGAAGAGCTGCACAATGGGAGTGTTTAACGTCAACAGGGAAACGTAACATATGCTTTAATATTTCGCACTGATGTTAGTGTATATGGAAAAATGGACTCACCGACTGATTCTAATGGCAGGATTGAAATGGTCCAGTCGTGGCAGCATCTAGATTCTTCCTCTGTTGGCAATGGTTGGTATTTGCCACGTGCACCACCACGTCTCGTTAGATCTTCGTCTGCCCGATGCTTGAGAGGTGTGTGTCGCCGCAGCAGTCTCTTCCTCTGTGTATTCCGGTTCAAAAAGGTAGGGCAGGGCGAAAAACTCCTCTTCTCCTCGAAGTTCAAAATCGTCCGACATTGTTGTTTTACCTTTTTTTGTAAACGACGTTTGACTCTGTATTTGCACGTTCAACTTGGCAACACCGACTCGTACTTCCGCCTACGTCAAGCGTGACCTTTTTAACGTAATTGCGTATTACGTGACGTCACGAACGCGCATCGCAGAACAGAGCAAGGCGAGCATTTGTGCTTATAAAACTTGACCGATCGTTTCGCTAGATTAGACCCTTATTCATCGTCTGGTATCGTTTAAAGCCCTTTGAAGCTGCACTGAAACTGTCATTTGGACCTTGAACCGTTTGGTGCCCATTGAAGTCCGTTATATGGTGAAAAATCCTGGAATGTTTTAATCAAAAACCTTAATTTCTTTTCGACTGAAGAAAGAAAGACATGGACATCTTGGATGACATGGGGGTGAGTAAATTATCAGCAAAAGTTTATTTAAAAGTGAACTAATCCTTTAATTTGCTTTCCATTTAATCTCATTTGTTGTCCAGGAGAACCAGTTGAGAATTAAAGAGCTTAATTTCTGTCATGACAAGTGTTTGGCATGACATGGATATGAAAACGTTGATATATTTGGTCTTGGCGGAATAGATCTGCTACGCTGCTGCTGCTGATGGTTATTGCTGCTGCTGTTATTGCTGTTGCTGTTACTGCTGCTGCTGCTGTTATTGCTGTTGCTGTTATTGCTGCTGCTGATGTTTATTACTGCTGCTGTCGTTGCTGCTGATGTTTATTGCTGCTGCTGCTGCTGCTGTTGCTGCTGATGTTTATTACTGCTGCTGTTGGTTATTGCTGCTGCTGTTATCGCTGCTGCTGTTGGTTACTGTTGCTGCTGATGTTTATTACAGCTGATGTTGTTGCTGCTGATGTTTATTGCTGCTGCTGTTGGTTATCGCTGCTGCTGTTGGTTATTGTTGCTGCTGATGTTTATTACTGCTGATGTTGTTGCTGCTGATGTTTATTGCTGCTGCTGTTATCGCTGCTGCTGTTGGTTATTGTTGCTGCTGATGTTTATTACTGCTGCTATTATTGCTTCTGATGGTTATTGCTGCTGATGCAGTTATTGCTGCTGATGATGGTTATTGTTGTTGCTGCTGTTGGTTATTGCTGATGTTGATGTTTATTACTGCTGATGTTGTTGCTGCTGATGTTTATTGCTGCTGCTGTTATTGCTGCTGCTGATGGTCATTACTGCTGCTATTATTGCTGCTGATGGTTATTGCTGCTGATGCAGTTATTGCTGCTGATGCAGTTATTAATGCCGCTGATGGTTATTGCTACTGATACAGTTATTGCTGCTGATGATGGTTATTGCTGCTGTTATTGCTGCTGCTGCTGTTATTGTTGTTATGGCTGCTGCTGCAGAGCAAGTACTAGACTTGCAACTGCCAACACACGACACGCTGCTGTGAGCAAGACATGCTGCTGCTATACAATATAGCCTACATGAATTACCAATAGCAGATCTATACAGATGGAGCTGGGGAAGGTGGAGGGTTTCTGAAAGCATGCTGCAACTACTACAGCAAATTCTGACCAAGCATTTAAAGGTTGAGCAGCGGGCTCATTGATGTGATTGAAAGCAGATTGAGTTAAGGACCTATCAGCCTGCAGCATCTAGAGTTTAATATCAGAACTTTGTATTTGTCTTGCATAATACATGCCTTGTAAAGCATTCAGTGGACGATCAGCTGGCCATTAAGCTGCACCGCATGTGTGACA
>RJVU01042594.1:1726836-1744643 GCA_003731715.1 Anabarilius grahami
TAAATTAACAATTTGTTATTATATTTTATGGTATAATTCTATATATTTTTAAGACTTGGTATCTTCAGTCAATTTGCTTCTCCAGTAAATGTATCTTGATTCATGAATGTTTAGATATTTTTTACTGGAAAACAAGACAAAAATACTGAGGAAGAACAAGTCCTTAAATGAGGTGATATTTTCTTACCCACAACAAACATTATCTACATCTGTTGGTCCGACTTCAATACTGTAATCTGTATGATTACATGACAATTCAAAACAACAAATTATTGCTTTAGTCTGCCTGAAATTAAACTTTTAAAGAGCCTGCAAACATTATAGAAACATCCTTGTTCACCATACTTACGGTTGGCTCGTCTTGAAAACTTTAGTATATGTTTGGATAAAAGTGACACTAGAGTCATTTTACTCCCCAAACTGGGAGATCACAATGTTTTTTCCAAGGTGTGTGATTTATATTTGATATATTCTGTGCTGCGTCTGGACCTTTGTGATGTTCGCATGAGGAAATCCACCCAGATTACTGATCAGAGAAATAAATCATCCCAGAAAGTACAAACAAACACACACACCTGGCCTAAAAGCAAAAACATGTTTGCCTAATATTTTCCACAGTCTGTTTTGAAACCTGAACATTTAAGAGTTGCACAAATTAATAGTAGGAATTGGATTTGTAAGAGTATTTTGGGCTTTGCGGTACATTTTACTAGCATTATGTTTCATTTAGAATCAAAACAAGTCTAATGAAATCATTTGAAATAACATAATTTCATGACAAAAACAAACTTACTTACTTTTATTTTACATTGTATTGAATGAAACACTTACATAATGTCCTTTACTGAACATGTGACGTGTGCAGAGAGTGATTTTCAGCTTCCACACATATTCTTTTTTCCCATGGTGTTAAAGGTAAAACATATACGTCTGGCGGACATTAAATCAAACACAACACGGCGAGTTTCTCCAGGTCAGTCAGAGTCACCGCAGACATTGCCGTGTTGTTTAGTTTGGACGCGGGACAGATGTTCTGTCAGGCCCGTCATACGCTTTCATTTCAAATGTGTTTCCGCTCGATGTTGAGGAGATGATCGTGGCGTTGTCGTCAAATTGCACAAACATCTTTCAGTCTTTCTGAGTTTGTTTTTTAATAGAGCATGAATATTTTGCTGAGAGTCTGTGTGGCGCTGGACATGAATTACGTAAACTTCACGTTGTTGGTCTTGGGGTTTTGAGGCAGGAAGAATTCCTTTTGCAATTTCCATCTAAAGGGAAATGGTTAACCTTGTGACCAATACTCCACCAATTTTCCCTTTCATGTAGTGTGTAACAGAGCTGTTTGTGAATGTAAAAGCTCTGCAAAGTTTCAAAGATCAAAGATAAATAGAGTTTTTGTCTCTCAAAATGAAGAATCGATTCTGAACTGCCTGAAACGAGTCGTCAGTAATTCCAGTCTCACTTCCTGCTAACTAATTCGCATAATGTCAACCCATTGGCTGCCGGCGAGCAGCATCTGCTTTGCCCTGCCCTCAATCACTGTAGTTGTATCTGAGACTGGAAGAGTTTGGTTCGTGTTGTTCATGTCGAGAAGACGCTGTTTTCTGCTGCCAAATCAAATCCACTTTGATGAGATTGATACGGTAAAACCGACGCCATCGTTACTGTTCGAATCACTGTGAATCAAGAGCTGAGATTCAGATATGATAATGAGTGTTCGGTTTCTAACCAATCACAGCAGACTGGGCCGTCTGACCAATCAGAGCAGAGCAGCTCTCAGAAAGGCGGGGTTTAGAGAGACCGAATCCTTGATCGAAGCGTTTCAGACACTGAGAGAAAAGAGCTGAAGCTGCAGTGGATATTATGAGAAAATTAAAGTGTTTTTGATCTTGAATGAATGTAAACCTGACTCTAAAACAACATTAGGAACCTTTAAAATAACATAATAGGGGCACTTTAACCAGCGCCCTGAACTCAAACAGCATCTAAAGTTGCGAGGTCACATTCAGGACACGAAAACCAGCCAGACATTTTTAACACGACGCCGACAGCAACTATTGAGTGAGAAAGTCCTCTATTGGAAAAGCTCAATTATTTGCCTGTTGTGCCCTTACCTAAAAGTACCATGGTAAAGTGACAGTATACTATAGGACTGAATGACTGCTACACTGTAAATAAAGATGCAAATAAAACAAAGATTATTGGAGTATGTTTTAAAAGAAAAAGCTCTTGTGATGCTTGCATTTCTTTGTAATTATTTGTAATACAATTTCTGAGTTTCAAAATAAATCCTTCAGCAGTCTATATTATTACATCATGGTATTTGCATGGTACTCCAAAGAATACCATGGTATTACTACAGTGAAAATCATGGTGCAATGTCCAAAAAATAAATAAATTAATAAATAAACCAATGTATTTCAACGGGACGTTTCTGGCTAGTGGCAGCACATGAGGAACAGCTATAATTGGAAAACATTGGGAATTGGTTTGTATGCATTACGTAATTCCATATAACAATCAAAATTAATTGGTCATCTCATCCAATGACTGCATTTATCAGTAAAGATTAGTCACTTCACTGATGGAAAAAACAGTTAAAACCATCTGTTTTGGAATCTGATAGATGATCTTTAGCTGGTTTAGATGAGGGACTAGAACTAGTTTGATTCAACCAGGATCTGTGACCATCATGGTCTACCATTCCAGCCATTGGTCAAGCACATAAACCACCTAGAAATATAATCCAAAACATTCCTATTACTTTAAACTGGTTTTAGCTGGATATTTTAGCTGGTCCCAGCTGGTTTAGATGGTTGATGCCAGCAGATGGGGATGTGGCTGGAGGGGTAGACCATCTTGAACCATCAGAAACCAGCTATCATATTCCAAAAGATCTGTTAGTCAACTAACTGAACCAGTCTGGACCGGCTAGAAAACATGGCTATTAACAAAGTCCCTTTAAGACGAGTCATTTGTCACGGTTCATGAATCCGCTGTCTCATTCTGGTGTCTGTGTGGTTCTGTGGTGTGTCACCTGATTGTTCGTGTGGGCGTCGCCGCTGATCGTCTGATCAGCGGCAGCTGTGCGCAATTACACCTGCCTATTTAACGCCTTGTCTTTCGTCTCATGTTTGTCAGATCGTTGTTTGAGTCTTGGTGTTGTGTCCCGTGTTTGCTCGTGTTACATGTTCCTTGGATTGGATTTCTCGTCGTTGTTTCCTGTTACCTGTTTCCTCGTTGGATCGTTCTCTGGTTTTCACCCACGGATTACACGGCACTGCTTCACGGACACACTTCACCAGTCACGACTCATCGGATCTCTCATCGCCCATCGAGGTCCCTGCGTCACCACTCTCCTGCTGTGTTTGTTGTGTCATACCTGTGACTGACCGTCAGTGTGTGAAGCTCTCAATAAAGAGATTAACTTGCAATTGCATCCATCATTATTTACGTGACATCATTTCACTCGGCGGCGGTCATGCAAGTGCATCTCTATCTCTTTGAATGGGGAGACATCAAACTCTCCCAAGCTGTTTTAAATTAAATTTCATATTTATTCGCCATATTGCACGTTGCACTTTCTCCCATTCATAATAATAAGATTTCACCATCTTTCTATATACAAAGTCTTTGCTTTTGTTGCCTTAAACCAGTTTGAGCTGGACTATCCAGTAAAGAATCAAAATAGTTCAGTAACAAAAGATGGTGATAAACATTCAGATCACCAAAGCATAAAGAAAGGCTTGTGTTTCCATCCTTTGCTCATGTTAATAGCTGTAAAAGTGTTATATAGAGGGATCAGGAAGAGCAATTAGTGTTTTACAGGCAGGAACAGCGTTTCCACTCGTGATATTCCCGCATCCCAGTGAGACGAGAGACTCTACTGGACCTTTTCCACAGTAAATCTGGCTTCGGGACCGTAGGGGTGAATTTAGCAAACGGTCACAGGAAAAGAGCTCTTATTCTTTAATGGAGCCTGTAAATAATTATAGTAACGCGGCTGTTTATGAGCTGCGCGATTACAGTCGGAACAAATGTTTTCCACTGGACGAGATTGGCAGCTCAACAAAAGTCATATCATCAGCGTATATCACAGATATGGGAACATGAACTGATCCTACTGATCTGAGATCTGAAATACTTGCTTATTAATGATGAGAAACCACATCCTCTGGATGACATTCAACATCAACAAAGACATTGAGCAGAATTCTGTGTTTTCCTGGAATTTCATAAAGCTGTTTTTAACATGTTTCTGAAATCAAAGATTAGTTTGTTGATGGGCTTCCTGATTGTAGTTTTCGCTTACGCTGCAATGCTATGTAAAAGAATAAAAAATGTTCAAGCATTTGGAGCAAATTATACTTTTAGGACTCATTAAATTTACAATTATAATGTATCAAAATATTCTATTTCAAATAAATGCTGTACTGTTTGAACTTTCTGTTCATCCAGTAATTGTATGACAGTTTCCACAAAAATATGAACCGTTTTCAACATTGATAATAATCAGAAATGTTTCTTGAGCAGCAGATCAGCATATTAGAATGATTTCTGAAGGATCATGCGACAGTGAAGACTGGAGTAATGATGCTGAAAATCCAGCTTTGATCACTGGATATAAATGACATTCTACTATATATTCACATAGAAAACAGCTGTTTAAAATTAAAATAATTTTTCAGATTTTCTACTGTATTTTTGATCAAATAAACGCAGCCTTGTTGAGCAGAAGAGACTTCTTTCCGACCCCAAACTTTTAAACGCCAGCCTACGTGTTGTTTCTGGTCTCCGGCCTACTACCGTAATTTATATATTACTCTTTTAAAATAAAATATTTGTCTTGCAAGGCATGCAGTATTTATTTTGACATATTTTATCCGAGCGTGACGCACAAGAGCCTTTTCGAGTTCATCTTCACACACAACTGCTGATTTAGTGGTTTCTAGCACGGTATATTTTTATGATCATGATGCTGAACTCAACATATTAACACATTATATATATATATATGACAAATGAGAATTATATATTTGTTTATTTACAGAATGTCATGTGATCATTCTCAAAACTCTTAACCTGTGCAGCTGTAGTGTGTTTTGGATGACATCGCAGCATGTTCCAAATGAACATGTTCTATGTGCCCTTGTCAGTGTGTAGGGAGCAGGGCACAGGGTCTGTGTGAGTGAGCGGAGCTCAGCTGTGGTTTGGCAGAGCTCTTCCTCTCCTGGGTGGCACACGGATGAAGTCATGAGGTGGAATAACACTGGACTGGACCGGGATCCAGACGATCTCTCAACTCATTTCTCAACAAACTCAGACCGTGTGAAAGATGATTATTTCAAAATCCATCTGCATTCCACTTATATTTCTTGACATTGTTTCATAACATGACATGCAGCCGGATTGTGAAAAGGCTTGTTCTTTCATTTTTGCCATTTTTATCTTAGTGTGTGTATGTGTGACATTTGATGAGTGGAAAATGCCCAAACATCTACTTTACACACATGTCTGGGTTTATTTGATGGAGTAATTGTACAGATTGTACTGTAAATGTGCTAAAGATAGCTCTATACACTTACTGGATGAAAACTAGTGACTTATTCAGGCAGAAACATCTGAGAAGTTATTTCAATGAAACATAACTGAGAACTCCATCAATCCTCTTGAGCGATAACACATTTCCTCATGTACGACTCCATCATTCTGCATGGATACGGATTAATGTGCGTTAGTGCATGTTGTGAAACACCTCTATATACTGTAAGTGTGTTCTTCACTGTGGACAGTATAGGTGTTTCAGCACATATAGCAGGAAGGGCAGGTCTTATATGTGTGCGTGTGAAACTTTACATCAGACGCTGTTGTTACAGCTGCAGTCTCCACTGACTCACTCATACTTCCCTTTTTCATAGAAAATTCCCCATCTCTCCCTCAGAGCTCGGTCTGGGAGTGTGTATTTGTGCATATGCCGTTCCCTCACCTGTTTCACCGGACATTCTGTGGAGTGTGCAGATTGCCATGGCAACGGCAGGCTTGATTGACAGCACGGGTGGAGGCCGGTGGTTCAATGTACGGAACTTGTAGCTTCATGCATCTAAAAAAAAAAAGTACCTTTAGTCATTCTCAATTTCCACTTCCTTATAAACATCCATATATATATATGAAATAGATCACTGTTTTTCCCCCTTAAAAGAACAATTGAGCTTGATGAATATAGATACTTTACTTTATAAATGCCATTTTATTTAAATTCTATATTTTCAATTAAAATGTAATGGATAAAAACAGAATATGCAAAACAATATAATATGATATAATATAATATAATATGATATAANATTGAGCTTTATACTTTATAAATACTGATGCCATTGTATTTAAATTCTATATTTTCAATTAAAATGTAATGGATAAAAACAGAATATGCAAAACAATATAATATAACATAATATTATATAATATAAATTATTTATTTATAATAATACATCACTAATGGTGTTCCACAGGGCTCCGTCTTGGGCCCTCTTTTATTTATCATTTATCTTCTATCTCTTGGTAATATTTTTAGGAAATTTGGGATTCAGTTTCACTGCTATGCTGATGACACCCAACTTTACCTGTCCTCCAAACCTACATCTACTTTTCCTCCATCTATCCTCTCAGATTGCTTAGCTGAAATTAAAGCTTGGTTTAACTTAACAATTCTCAGAGCCAATGTATACAGAGGCCAAAAGTGACTAGGAAAATTGACATCTTCATCCTTTATTCAAATATTATTATAAGTTTGTTAAAGTTTTTGTAATCATATTGTGTGGGCCTACCTTAACCAAGTTTAGTGTTTTGTTCTTCCCACATTTTTAAAATGTTTAAAAAAATATATATTTTGTTGAACTTGTAGGGACATTAAAAACAAATATCCTCTCTGGTCATCTCTACTGTATATTGCATTATACACTAAACAGAGTTAAAATCTAAAAAAAAAATGACTACATTCAGTATCCTGTTCATGATATTATCCTCCAGACGTTCTCTTCTCGCTCGACTGATTTCTGATCTTGACTTTGGGTGGCAAATTGGCTTTCTGTGTAAGTGTTCTTAAGTCTGAGGAATCTTCTGTTTGTTTCCTAGAATTACGTTCAACTGGTGACACCAAAGTCTGCTTGTCCTGTGATTATTTACTTGAGAAGGTTTGTTTGGAAGAGTAACACAGGTCTCTCTCTCCTCTGAGGGGCCGAAGAACACATCAGGACACATCAGGACATGCTCATTTCTCAAGGCTCTTTAGAGTGACAGACAGCGTTCCCTGCGGGAGGAAAGCATTTCCCGGGACTCGTCCATAGGCTGTTTTAATAAAGCACTGGTTATGCAGGCGTGGGTCGAGCCGTAGCGGGACACACTTCATGTGTTTTGTGCAGCCTGAGAGACTGAGTCTCCAGGGCCCTGAAATATAATATACAAACACACACACACCCAGTCCACCCACACACATTTGTTGTCTATAAAGCTCAGAAAGCATTTTCTCTAAACCTAGTTTAATCATTTCAAAACATGAGATCTGCTCCAAAACCTAGTGAGCTGCATTGCTTTCTACCGCCTACATCCAGCTAACTTCTAAGACAGCATGAAAACTGATTTGAAACATTCTACATGCAACAAATGCATGCACTACACATGATATTGCTGTTCACAATTAGAGTCTGACAGCTAAAAATGCAACGCTCAACATTTATTATGCTTCTTCCACCAGCTTGGATGGATTTTGTCACTGTATGCATTCAATGCAACTTCGTGCATTTTAATAGTAACATTTTAAAAAATGTTAGACGAACGTCTAACTAAAACGCTTCAGAAAAAATGTTCAGTGGACGGTGTATAAATAACATTTTTGTGCTAACCTTTTGAACCCCCGATAACTTGAATGTTCTATTAACGTTACTGGAAGAACGTTCCCTGTTAGCTAGCTGGGTTAAAGGATTAGTTCATTTCAGAATTTAAATTTCCTGATAATTTACTCTCCCTCATGTCATCCAAGATGTTCATGTCTTTCTTTCTTCAGTGAAAAAGAAATGAAGGTTTTTGAGGAAAACATTCCAGGATTTTTCTCCATATAGTGGACTTCACTGGGGTTCAACGGGTTGAAGGTCCAAATGTCAGTTTCAGTGCAGCTTCAAAGAGCTCTACATGATCCCAGACGAGGAATAAGAGTCTTATCTAGAGAAACCATCGGACATTTTCTAAAAAAATAAATATTTATATACTTTTTTAACCACAAAAGCTCTTCTTGCACTGCTCTGCAATGCGCCACACATTACGTAATCATGTTGGAAAGTTCACGCGTGACGTAGGTGGAGGTACCGATCCAGTGTTTACAAAGTGAGTGTGCAAAGAGTAAGTCAAACGGCCTTTACAAAAAAAAGGTAAAACAACGATGTCGGACGATTTTGAAGTTGAGATGAAAATGAGATGGAGTTTATCCGTCACGCGTGATCTTTCCAACATGATTACGTAATGCGTGGAGCATCACAGAGCAGTGCAAGACGAGCATTTGTGGTTAAAAAGTAACCAATGTTTTTTGTTTTAGAAAATGAGCGATGGTTTCTCTAGATAAGACTCTTATTCCTCGTCTGGGATCATGTAGAGCTCTTTGAAGCTGCACTGAAACTGACATTTGGAAAGTAAAGTCCACTATATGGAGAAAAATCCTGAAATGTTTTCCTCAAAAACCTTCATTTCTTTTCACCTGAAGAAAGAAAGACATAAACATCTTGGATGACATGGGGGTGAGTAAATTATCAGGAAATTGTAATTCTGAAGTGAACTAATCCTTTAATTCTGCTAGATTTTGGAACAGCTTCATGTCGGGAGTGCACATACGATGCCTTAAAATACTGTCTACTAGACGGGATATATGCTAGACAAACACATTGGTGAACTTCATCTTAAATATTTCTCTTTCTCTCTGTATTTATGTCTTCCTCACTCTCTAACACACACACACTCGCATTGAATTTCTCGTTCTCCGCCAAGAGGCTTTGGAAGGCTCCAGACGCGGAGCTGCACGTTCATGCATGATAACACAATGAGAGAGAAACCCGAGAAACTCTCAGACCTGAAGGATGGAGGTATGGAATGAGGGGGAAAGATCTCTCAGATCCAGGAGCTGCATTCCTGCACGGGTCACGGGTGTCGGTGTGGGTCAGCTGCTGGGCGGAGAGCTTTCTTTTCCCTTCTCCTCTCGCTCTTGGCCCTCAGATGGGATGTTTAGTGAGGTTTGGATGAAGCCCTTGACCGGGATCAGTGGCAGATTGCCCACCCCTGCAGACCACCAGGACTCCTCCAGGGCCAAGCTTGTGTTTATCCAGGCTGGTCTGGGTGAGTCCCGAGAAAGAGCAGCGGTCTGACGTTGGGAGATTTAGTCATCAGAATCTGCAGGAAGCGACGGGATCACGGCTGAAGAGAAAGACGCGTGGCATTATAAAGCATGAAAACAGTCTCAGTCCTGTCAAAGAATGCTAGAAGAAGTGAATCACATTTTAGAACCAATTCCAATGGGATCAGAATGAGAATTAAATTAAATACTAAAGGATTAGCTGAAATTGAATTTTTCATAATTGCTGTTTATCCAGTAGGATCATATTCTATTCCTACTGTTTTTTTTCTTTCTTTGAACTGTGGGTCATCATCCAGTAAGAGTCTAAAGATATGAAATGAATGTGGACCAGCTCAGATCATTTGATGGGAAATCTTGAGATCTCAGTGCTTCAATCCCAAATCTGAGCACAGTTTGAGACATTTCTGAGATCCCTTCTGAAACACATGCGAGATTACTGGGTCTTTTGTCAGAGAAGCATCAAAAATCTCCATTTAATCTCATTGCTGTTAAAAAGAATGCAGTGGGATATTAAGGAGATCTGCGTGTCAATACTGACAGGTGGAATGTAATGCTGGGAATCTTCCAGAATCATGACATCATGTGTTATGCAAGCGCGTGATCCTCTGATAATGTGCTGTGACTTCAGTTCGGCCACCGATGATCCACTGCAGCGCTGTGGCGTCGTGCAACTAATCAATTATTCAATTATCCAAACCAGAGGAAGTATTTCACAATATTCCCAAAAGTGGGATAAAGATGTTTCAGACCTCGAGCCTGAAAAGTGATTGGATGCAGCTGATGATAGGAATAGTAACTTGAGCAAAGGGAGTGACTCTGGTACAAACAAACTCGGTCATGTTTTGGTGGAGTTTGGAATTAGACGACCATCTGAAATATGTAATTATTCCTGCGCATGAAGTCATATCTGGATTCTTCCAGAAAATGTCACTATAAAGACATTAATCTGGATTCTGATAATTCTGATAACTCGCATGTGGAAGGTCAGCAGTATGTCGAATCTTTTTGATGGTAATCTGAGTCTGGTCAATAAAGCCCTGATGGTAACACTCAGGCACTAATGGACTGTCACCGATGGCACGTCACGCACCATCAAACCACGCCTCATGTGTGTCCGAGTAAACACAGATGCTGCGACAGATGGATGGATTTCAACGTGAGCGCTTCAGGACCTGAGAGGAACATATACAGGTACATCTGCTCAGGATGGTCATCATTATCAGCAGTGCTATTTGTGAAAAGTTTGACTTGTAAACACTTGCTTTTTTCCCCCCAAAGAGTGCATATGATGCAAAACAGCGCTCCTCACAATAGTATGTTGCTGAGCTAAAAGTCTATGCTCAGTAAGCATATTTATGGTCAACATTTATTTTGCTTGTTCCACCATCTTGGATGGATTTTATTTCATTGAAGTCAATGTATGCATTAAATCCAATTGCATGCAATTCTGCTTTAAAGTACTGAAAGAGAAAAACAACCACTGAAGAAAGGACAACAAAACAACTACAATATGCATGATGTGGGACTTTTAATTATGAACAAGGCAAAATACACTGGGACTCTTATTTTGAAATGTATATGTGTTACTATTGCCGGGTGGATGAATAAATGTCCAGCAAAAATGTCTCTAAAAATGACATACATATAACTGTAAAATATACCAATGCCATTGTAGTGTAGTCCATATCCGTGGTAAAACACGCATATTTCCCTTAGTCTTGGGTCAGAACAGATGTATACTCAGACATCTCTTGCTCATGTATAATGTTTCAACCATCTGTTTGTGCATTACGCTGGTGTTTCACGTTTCAGCCGTATAAGTGAAAGAGCAGACGCTCAAACCACACCGGCTTTACTTATTGTGCATTGGACAGCATTCTGACTTCCTGAGAAACTGAAGTTTGCCCTCGTTTCTCAAATGCCACCTGAGGACACACCAAATTAATGGGTTTATTCCGACAAGGACCGGTGTCTGCGGATCATTAGCGGTGTCAGTTAAGTCAATCATTGCTAGTATTAGTGCTCCTAGTGATGTGATCAAACCTGAGACACCCTAGAAACTTGCATAGCAACACCATAGAAACCATCCAAAACATAAAGCACATACATTTTCTTTATAGCACCAGTCATATTTTCTAAGTAAAATGCATAAATCTAGAGATTTTTAAAGGTAGAGAACCACTCCAGCAACAACTAAGAACACCCTAGTAACCCACTAGGATACCACAGCAAGCACCTAACAACACCCTGTCATCCACCCAGAACACTCTAGTCATTCATACTTTCTTCATAACGTATGAATCTAAAGATTTTTGAGGGTCACTCTTTTACTTGAGAAACTACCTGGTAACCACCAACAACACCCCAGAAAAACCCTATCAACCACTGAGAAATACATAGTTACCACCAAGAATACCCTAGCAACCCCCTGGTAACCACCAACATCACTCCAGCAAAACCCTATCAACCACTGAGAAAAATGTAGTAACCACCCAGAATACCTTAGCAACCACCTGGGAACCACCAAGAACACTCCAGAAAAACCCTATTGACCACTGAGTACCCCTTAGTAACCACCCAGAATACCATAGCAACACCCTAGCAACCACTAAACACCATCGTAGCCTCATAGCAACCACCTAGTACCAGGATGCCCTAGTATCCACCTAGCAGCACTCTTCAACCACTGAAAACAGCCTAGTAACCACCCAGAATACCCTAGCAACCCCCTGGTAACACCAACATCACTCCAGCAAAACCCTATCAACCACTGAGAAAAATGTAGTAACCACCCAGAATACCTTAGCAACCACCTGGGAACCACCAACAACACTCCAGAAAAACCCTATTGACCACTGAGAACCCCTTAGTAACCACCCAGAATACCATAGCAATACCCTAGCAACCACTAAACACCACCGTAGCCTCATAGCCACCACCTAGTACCAGGATGCCCTAGCATCCACCTAGCAGCACTCTTCAACCACTGAAAACAGCCTAGTAACCACCCAGAATACCCTAGCAACCACCTGGTAACCAGCAACATCACTCCAGCAAAACCCTATCAACCACTGAGAAAAATGTAGTAACCACCCATAATACCCTAGCAACCACCTGGGAACCATCAACAACACTCCAGAAAAACCCTATTGACCACTGAGAACCCCTTAGTAACCACCCAGAATACCATAGCAACACCCTAGCAACCACTAAACACCATCGTAGCCTCATAGCAACCACCTAGTACCAGGATGCCCTAGCATCCACCTAGCAGCACTCTTCAACCACTGAAAACAGCCTAGTAACCACCAAGAATACCCTAGCAACCCCCTGGTAACCACCAACATCACTCCAGCAAAACCCTATCAACCACTGAGAAAAATGTAGTAACCACCCAGAATACCCTAGCAACCACCTGGGAACCACCAACAACACTCCAGAAAAACCCTATTGACCACTGAGAACCCCTCAGTAACCACCCAGCATCCACCTAGCAGCGCTCTTCAACCACTGAAAACAGCCTAGTAACCACCCAGAATGCCCTAGCAACACCCTAGCAACCACTAAAACTCCATAGTAACCTCCTAGCAACCACCTAGCACTAGGATGCCCTAGCAACCATCTAGCAGCGCCCTTTAACCACTGAAAACAGCCTAGTAACCACCCAGAATGCCCTAGCAACACCCTAGCAACCACTAAAACTCAATAGTAACCTCCTAGCAACCACCTAGCACTAGGATGCCCTAGCAACCATCTAGCAGCGCCCTTTAACCACTGAAAACATCCTAGTAACCACCCAGAATGTCCTAGTAATGTAAAAAAAAAAGAAAAAGAGCAGCCTCTGGTTTTCTCAAGTGGCTCTTCAAAATCTTGCTCAAACACGCCTAAAAGAACTTCAACCTTCCATACAGCCGAAGCTCAGCACGCTCTCGTCCAAGTTTATTTTGTCACGGAGAGAAAGTTCAGCCAACATTCTGGTGTCCCCTAAAGAGCAGACAGTTTGTCTACAGCACGAGCTAAACAACAACAACACGAGCCTCGGGCGCATTATTCACAGGTTCTGTTCGGTGTAAGCAGAGATCAGGAATGCAAACCACAGCGGTTCGGTTTCATAATCCACCACTAATTGTTCTAGTGTTGTTCTGATGGAGACCTCTGACAACATTAAACTGGCATCCAGAACCGTGACAGAAAATCTAGTTTGTTATGGAGTGCGTCGAAAGGCCTTCATCGCAACTAATTAAACCAGTATGACCTTCATATATAGATTTAGTAATGATCTCAATATGCTAGTTGCTTTTATTAAGGGAACAATTACCCATAAAAAAGGAACACAAAGGAATTGCAGTCATTGTGTGGAGAGGAGGAGTGCATGGGAGAACTATTTTAAGATGATTTGTGTTTGTGTGTGTGTGTGTGTGTGTGTGTGTGTGTGTGTGTGTGTGTGTGTGAGATTTAGTCACTTTTATGTCAGAACATTATTTCTCACGTCCCTCTTTAATTGTTTCTCACCGCACACGTTATTCTTAGAAATCCCACTTACTGCACCAAACCACAGTTGCTAAAACTGGTTCTGTGTGTGACCATAAACCAGCTACTCTGGTAACTCAAAAATAACCAGACACATAACCTGACCTTCACATAGATTATATCTGATTTAATATCTTTGAATCATCTTAACTACCATCTATCTTAGATCAATTGCACATCAGAGAATTAAAGAGGTAAGGGAATAACACTGATGTCTTTAGTTTAACTGTGGCTTCAACACCATAGGGTGACCGCTTGAGTTACTGCTGTAGGTTCAGATGGAGGATAGATAGAATAAACAAACACAGACAGAAGAAAAGAACGAAGAAACGAGGAGGAGGAGTGTGTTTGTCCCACTGACCCAGTGTGAAGAGAGAATGTGATGACTGCAGCCATGTGCTTCTCATCAGCATCTCCACTTGAAAAACACTCCTTCATATTCATAATGTTAATAAAAAGAGTACGTCTAGTCCCTGTTTTTGTATTTTCTGTTTTGGAAAGGACAGTATGATGCTCGGAGGGTCAATGTCGGTCAGTAGTGCCACTACAAATAATGAAGTTATTTTAATGACTAAAGGTGAAGCAACTGCTGTCATCACTAATGTCACCAAATGGAATTACAAAAATAACTAGAGACAAGATCTGTGTCAAAATTTATGTCAGTGTTTAAGAGGTTGAAGGGATAGTTCAACCAAATATGAAATACGGTATGACTTTCTTTCTTCTGAGGAACACAAAACAATTTATCAATAGTGCGTTTTAAACTTTTGTGTCCATAACATGAAAATCAAAGGGTCCAAAACATTTTTTTTTTCAAAAAACAAAAAAAAAAATTCCTTCTTGTGTGTTCCACTGAAGAAGGAAATTCTTATGGGTTTGGCCAAACATGAGGGAGAGTAAATGATGACAGAATTTATATTTTTGAGTCGGACAGACAGATGGACAGATAGATGGACAGAACGACAGATGGACAGATGGACAGACAGACAGACAGACAGACAGAACAACAGACGGACAGATAGACAGAACGACAGATAGACGGACAGATAGATAGATGGACAGACATACAGACAGACAGATGGACAGAAATACAGACAGACAGATGGACAGACATACAGACAGAACGACAGACAGACAGATGGACAGACATACAGACAGAACGACAGACAGACAGATGGACAGACATACAGACAGAACGACATACAGACAGATGGACAGACATACAGACAGACAGATGGACAGACATACAGACAGATGGACAGACATACAGACAGAACGACAGACAGACAGACAGACAGACAGACAGACAGACAGATGGACGGACAGACTTTTTGAATTTAAAGATCAAGGTAAATTGTACTTAATTTGTCTTCTGGGAAACATGCAAGTATCTTCTGTTGCTTCCGAAGTGAAGTACTAAATGAAAAAAAAAAAATTTAAACAAAATAAGAACAATTTGGACTTCTTCATTCTGTTCAAAAGTTTTCACCCCCCGGCTCTTAATGTATCGTGTTTCCTTTTGGAGCACCAGTGAATGTTTGAACCTTTTTTAATAGTTGTGTTTGAGTCCCTCAGTTGTCCTCAGTGTGAAAAGATGGATCTTAAAATCATACAGCCACTGCTGGAAAGGGTTCAAATATGCAAAAAAAATCCTTGAAAACTGAAGAATCTGCAGGAGCTGGAGGATTTTTCTGAAGAACAGAGCTCAGTTTAACTGCTCAGGACAAACAAGGGACTCATGAACAACCATCACAAAACACACAAACAGTCGTGGATCATCAGGTAACCACACACAGTGTTGAGAATCAAGGGTTCACATACTAATGAATGGGGTTATTTTAATAAATTCAGCTATTGTTTCGTTTTGTGAACTAAATGGAAACATCTTTTATGTAAAATAACTTACTCAGGACAGTACTAAATAAAAAATAATGTGAAAATTATTCACATTTTCAGATTCTGCAAGGGGTTCCCAAACTTTCGCATACCACTGTAGATAGATAGACAGAACGACAGAAGGATGGACAGATAGACAGAACGACAGATAGATAGATGGACAGACAGATGGACAGACAGATAGACGGAATGACAGACAGACAGACAGATAGACAGAACGACAGACGGACGGACAGACAGAACAACAGATAGACAGACAGACAGACAGACAGACAGACAGACAGATAGATAGATAGATAGATAGATAGATAGATAGATAGATAGATAGATAGATAGATAGATAGATAGATAGATAGATAGATAGATAGATAGATGAGAACCGCTCTTGTCTTTTTCTAGTCAGTATCTGTGTTGATGAAGCTCTGGGTTGGTTTATGTTAATCAGGTCAGGGCTCTGTTTAATTTTGCCAACATTAATCTCAGACAAAGAAAAATGGGGCAGGAACATCATAAAATCAAAATAGACCCAATCACACTCACGAGAGTGCTGGGAATCTGTCTGGGTCAGAAGTGTTTGTTCCTCTGTGACGTGACTTCACTGAAGACACTGAGCAAAACACAGTCTGAAACTTCACGCTTTTGACTCAACCATTAAAAAAAAGCTGATGGTTACCGTCCGTATTACCCTGCATTTGCTTTGTCGGCTTGTTTCATAAAAAAGTACCAATCTGTCATGATGATTTGGTGCTGTTGGGGTTGTTTTTACAAAAATGAAGAAGCATGACTCTCCTTACTAGAGTCCAAGAAAAACATCTTTAATATTTGTGGCAAAAAGAAAAGAGAAAACAGGTCAATCTTTCCAATGAGACACAGGAAGACGTTTGGAAAAATGCACTTCTCTCTTCTGGGTTCCTCCAAAAGCCTTCATGTTTACTTATCCTGAAAGTACGGTGACAGACATTCCCTCTCGCAGTCCTGGCGCTGAATGTATTTGGCTCTAAAAGCCAGTGTCACTCATCACACACACACACACACACACACACACGGCGTTGCATTGGCATCCAGAAATGATCCATCCACAACTTTGAGGTTTGTAAGTTTACCTATCATGACCAAAACCTCTTACTTCACAACGAGACGCCTCATCATCTCAAAAAACAGTCAGTTTCTTTAAAAACTCAATGAAGAATCATTTCCAAGAAAGACTCTGACCTGACGACAGTCATCGGTCCCGTCGGAGCTCTAGATGGATTCATGGATTCGTTCACTCTAAAAGTGACTCTGTTTGTTGACTCGAGGCTTCAGATGTGGTTTCAGTTACGGTGTTTCTGTAAACAGGCCCTGTTGTTTTGCAGCTTTAAAATCGCTCTTGATGGTCAGTGTTTTAGATTCAAAATACATTCTAGTTATAAATAACTCCCAGAACTGAGCAGAAGCATCATTTTAGGCTCAGCTCACGTAAAAATGAAAATGTTTGTCATTTACTCACTCTTGCCATTCCAAAGAGCGCTTAGAGTTAAAAAATGTTCTAAGAACGTTTTGCTAATGTTCCCGTTAAGTTATGGAAATGATATGATGGTCTCGGAAAGTTCAAAAGGTCATTTGAACATTGAGGGAACATTCCATTTAATCATTCTGCAAACATTATGGGAACGTTTCTTTTGAATGTTCTCTGAAACAAGTAGTAACATTAAAAAAAAACATTAGACGAACGTCCAACTAAAATGTTTCAGAAAAAATGTTGTATAAACAATGTATCAATAATGTTTTTGTGCAAACATTTTGATTAATTATTAAAGACCAGATAACTTTGATTGAACATTCTATTAATTTATTATTTATTTATTAATAAAATGTATATTTTGTTAAAAAAAAAGAAAAGAAATATAATTTCAGTTCAAATTTTTATTTTGGGTTCATTTTTAGTATTTTAACTTAAATTTAGATGATTTTAATGTATTTACTAATTATTTATTAATAAAAT
>RJVU01042594.1:1745244-1759157 GCA_003731715.1 Anabarilius grahami
TGTAGCGTTTTAATTTAGATTTAGATTATTTTAATATATTAAAATTAATACAATTATTATTATTAACAAATAAAAAATAATATGATTTCAGTTTTCATTTTGATTTTATGTGTTTATATATTTAGCATTTTGATTTAGATTATTTAATTTGAATACTTTTATGGTGCTGCCTTGACTGTTGACTGCTGAGGCCTCTAGTGGGCCCCGGGCCCCTGTTGAGAACCACTGCTTTATGCTGCAAACATCACAGCACTTTAATGTTCCTCAGCTTTGTTGATGTAAACATCTTGAAATAAGCGTCAGAAAGTCCCCATCTTACCACAATGAATGTGCTGATTCTCTGCTCTTATAAAACATCTCCGTCTGACCTGAAGTTTTTCATCTCTGTCTCGTCTGTGACGCCCGCCGCCGACTGGAATGATCAAATGAGTTACCGGTTGCTTTCTTGACATCTGCCTCCAGCTGACAGGAACTGTTTTATGAGGCCTGGGAGTTCATTCCTGCTGGGATAAAACACTGACTCACTGACCACAGCTCACTGAATCTGACCAGCAACTGTTTACCACTGTGTTCCATTGTGTAAGTCTGAAACTACCTTCCAGTCTTGTTTTTATTACTCCAGATCACACCCACTTAATGACTCAAAGTTGAATGACTTTAACAGGTCATTGATGTTGTTTATTTTACTTGAATACGTCCAGCGAACCCCACTGTGATCCTGTCCTGCTTTAATGAGGCCTTGTGAAGAACTCAGAATAAGTCACTTGGTCCTTTGCATGGTTGAAATATTTACTTCCAAACTACAGTAAGTTGCGTCATCAATGTGAGTCAGGAGAAGAACAAAAAGACACCCAACAAAAGGACTTGGTACTTGCGTCTCTCTGCTGCAGACGTATTGTAAGAATGCGGTTGTTCATGAAGAATGAGAGCTTCTCATTAACCCAGACCTCCTATAAATCAAATAAGTGTCTCACGCTGCAAAAAATTTGTTCTTAATGAGTAGTATTTTTCCAGTTAAAATTTAAAATGTATATATATATATATATGTTGCCTGCCATGCACAGGTTTCCTTAAGCCACCGGGCTGGCAGTGGCACCAGGGTTTGGGCCCGTCATCTGTGCTTGCAGCTATATTTTCACTTGTTTTAAGTATTTAGCTTAAAGGTAAACTATGCAAATTTTGTCCCTCTGGTTTTAGTTGTACTTCGGCTCTGTGCGGATAAATATGATTATCCTACTGCTCATGAAACATTCACTACTATTCTTAAGAGATATAACCAGTTTAGATGGAAAGGATCTCAAGCTGATTAGCTGAAGACGTTAGTGTAGCTCTACCCGTTAATAGACACGGTACTTCCTTGACAATAAATTCCAGCACAGCTACAACAACCACAATGAACTGAGCCTTCACAATACATAATGCTTTACAGTGAACTCTGTTAGAGAGATACATATGACAGTGTATCTGTTCAATAAAATACCTTACATGCCATCTCCGAAAAACCAAGCCGATGTTGATTCTTGTTTTATTACGAGCTTTGTCACGTTCACTTTTTGCCAGCAGACTCTCCTCTGTTTGGCGTTTGTTGGAGGTTGGAGATTAAGGGCAGTTTACACAACACCATTTTCAATAAAAAACAAAAAACATTTTATGCGTTTTGGCCATTCGTTTACACGACAAAGGCATTTTGGCAGCCTGAAAATTAAAGCTTTTGAAATCAGTTTCAAAGTGCAAGTTTTTGAAAACAATACAGTTATTGTCTCCATGTAAACAACAAAAACACGAATTTGTGAAAACGGTGACATCATGCAAATGCGTACTATGTGTTCAGTCTATAGGCACGTAGTGACATCACCATCTACTGGCCTGGTGGCAGAATACAGCATTTTTAGTCGTTTTTGGGGATCCCACAACAGTCGGATGTTTACGGATATGACGAGACACACACGTATGCAATTCCCCGCAAAAACCATCCCAACATGTCTAAAACACTTATAACAGTCTTACCATAGTGAATCATAGTTCCGCTCATGCATTCCCTGGGAATTGAACCCATGACCTTGGAATAGCTAGTATTAATGGAAGCTTGTTTCTGCCACTGAATAAAAAAATAAAAAAGGTAATTGTGACATTTCATCTCGCAATTCTGACTATTTTTCTTGCAATTGCGAGTTATAAAGTTAGAATTGTGAGATATAGACTTGCAATTCTGAGAATTCCTCAGAATTTGACTTTATTTCTTGCAATTGCGAGTTTATATCCCGCAATTGTGACTTTATAACTCACAATTGAAAACAATGAAAACAAATATCTAAAAAATTTGTATCTAATGCAGTGTTGCTTAAAAAGTCATTATATTATATGGTAAATTACTTACACTGGTGGTCAAATGTTTGCAATAAATATGATTTTTAATGATTTTGAAATAAGTCTCTTCTCCTCACCAAGGCTGCCCTTTATTTGATGAAAAATACGGTAAATATTGCAAGATATTATTACAAATTAAAATAAACATTTTCTTATTGAATATATTTTAAAATGTAATTTATTTCTACCAGAAAGCCTCGGGAGGCAAGATAACGTAACAATGATATTTATTACCAAACAGCAAGCAGAATATAAAAGGTTAACATTCTTTGGCGTAGGCCCCGTCCGTAGCTCGCGTCCTGAGGGTTGCAGACTTTGCGTTTCCTGCCTGAAGCTGAAGGCAGAGGCGTAGCCGACCCCCCGGAAGTATGGACAGGGACCATCCTGGTGGTGGTGGGGAGGATGGAGGTGAAGGTTGGCGTCAGCATCTGCGAACTCAGACATGTGTAAGTACCGATCATTTATACTCTCAAGTGTTAGATAATGATTGGTTAGATCTGAACTAATAAGTGACGTAACATTTGAGTCTTCCCGGCAGAACTTGCGCTAGAGCTTCATTTATGTGATTTTTTTTTGTTTTTGTTTTTTTGCAGACATTACTCCAGTCTTCAGTGTCACATGATCCTTCAGAAATCATTCTAATATGCTGATTATAATATTAAAATATGATATTATTACTTTTAAGACACGGAAAATAAGTCAAAAAAGACTCATTAGAAAGTCATGCCTTTGCAGTGTCTCATCTAGAGAAAGAAAACATGAGAGAAACAGAATCCGAGCACCCTGATTAGTTTTCTGGACGATTAAGATCCATGTAAACATTTGTCCTCGGTTCACATCTGCTGACATTCAAATGTCTTCCCTGAATTATTCCTGTGACCTCATTGCACTGCTGCAGTGTTGACCCAGTGTGGACGCTCACATTATAAATGTGACACTGCACAAAAGAAATATCAAGTGAGGAACACCAGAGCACATGCAGGAATGAATCCACACACAAACACGCCTAAACACGCACAAACATCTACCAGATCAAATGGACACCTTTAAATCACACTGCTGTGGAGAAATCTGTGTATTTGTATGTACATGCTCACAGCTAATCAGTTAACAGAACTTTACAAACTAATCCTGATTATCCCGAGGTGGATATTTCTCCGGTGAGGACGATGATGTCACGGAATGTGTTCTTGGAACGCGCCACAATACCACCACAAACATCTCTGTCGGGTTGGAACAAGCTCAAAATTTGTCATGATAGACAACACGCCACACGGCTGCGGTTTTTGGACAGCGTCCACTTTTTTTCCCTTCCAATGCATGTTGAAAGCATGTAAGTGGAGCAATTAAGGGATACATCTCAGATCAAAGGTCAAGCCTCAAACTGTATTGAGACCAGAGACTACATCAACAACGGGTTTAGGATAAACTGGTCTATGCAAGGACCAGCACAAGCATGCACAGGTGTATCAACACGTGACATATTTGTTAATCTTGACCTTTTGCAGAATGAAAGGTTAGCTGTCAATCAACTCATTCTAAGAACGTTTTGTTCCATTAAGCTATGAAAATGTTATTTCTGAATAGCTGCTTTTCCACCGTCGGGCCGAACGGTTCTCATTGCGTAACCGTTCCATTCCGTTCCGATCCGGGCCAGCTGGTACGGTTACGGTTTCATTTTCCACGGTGGGGCTGCACTTTTAAATGTAATACAAAAGCGTCAGTTGTTGCCTTGGTAACGCAATGGTTTACTGATGATATTACAGGTAAATAACGACCGCGTTATGGAGGATGATCAGATATTTAGACGGTTAGACAACCGTGCTGAGAATTCCGGGCCGAGAACGGTTTGTAATCGTGCCGTGCCGTACCAGGCTCCAGTGGAAACACAACTGGAACCGTTCCTTACCATTCTAAGAACCGTTCAGCCCGACGGTGGAAAAGCGGCTAATGTTCTCTGACCGATGAGTCCAGTTTTAAAAAACAATTTCTTGGATATGTGAACGTTTAGGGAACATTACATTTCATCATTCTTCAGACATTTTGGGAAAGTTACATTTGAATGTTCTCTGAAACAAGAACACTCTAAAAAATGCTGGGCTAAAAACAACCCAAGTTGGGTTGAAAATGAACAGACTCAGCGATTGGGTTGTTTTAACCCAGCGGTTGGGTTAAATGTTTGACCTACCTGCTTGGCAGTTTTATTTAACTCAACTATTGTTTAAAAATGACTATATGTCTGGCTTAAAATGAACCCAAAATATGTTGGAAATTAAAAATCAGACACATAATAATAAAACAATAATAGAGGCAACAACAATAATAAAAATAAGCAATTTAATAAATGTTTATTGTTTAATTATTATGTTCATTTATTAAACATTAATAAATGTTAATTTCCAACCTATTTTGGGCACATTTTAAGAGATCAATATAGTAATTTTCAAACAATAGTTGAGTTAAATAAAACTACCAAGCAGGTTGGGTCAAACATTTAACCCAATCGCTGGGTTAAAACAGCTCAATCGCTAGGATAAAACAACTCAATCGCTGGGTTAAAACAGCCCAATCGCTGGGATAAAACAACCCAGTCACTGGGTTAAAACAGCCCAATCACTGGGATAAAACAACCCAGTCGCTGGGTTAAAACAGCCCAATCACTGGGATAAAACAACTCAATCGCTTGGTTAAAACAGCTCAATCGCTAGGATAAAACAACTCAATCGCTGGGTTAAAACAGCCCAATCGCTGGGATAAAAGAGCCCAATCACTGGGATAAAACAACCCAGTCACTGGGTTAAAACAGCCCAATCACTGGGATAAAACAACCCAGTCGCTGGGTTAAAACAGCCCAATCATTGGGATAAAACAACTCAATCGCTTGGTTAAAACAGCTCAATCGCTAGGATAAAACAACTCAATCGCTGAGTTAAAACAGCTCAATCGCTAGGATAAAACAACTCAATCGCTGGGTTAAAACAGCCCAATCGCTGGGATAAAAGAGCCCAATCGCTGGATTAAAACCCAATCTCTGGGTTAAAACAGCTCAATCACTAGGATAAAACAACTCAATTACTAGGTTAAAACAACTCAATCGCTTGGTTAAAACAGCTCAATCGCTAGGATAAAACAACTCAATCGCTGGGATAAAACAACCCAGTCACTGGGTTAAAACAGCCCAATCACTAGGATAAAACAAACCAGTCGCTGGGTTAAAACAGCCCAATCATTGGGATAAAACAACTCAATCGCTTGGTTAAAACAGCTCAATCGCTAGGATAAAACAACCCAGTCACTGGGTTAAAACAGCCCAATCACTGGGATAAAACAACCCAGTCGCTGGGTTAAAACAGCCCAATCATTGGGATAAAACAACTCAATCGCTTGGTTAAAACAGCTCAATCGCTAGGATAAAACAACTCAATCGCTGAGTTAAAACAGCCCGATCGCTGGGATAAAAGAGCCCAATCGCTGGATTAAAACCCAATCTCTGGGTTAAAACAGCTCAATCACTAGGTTAAAACAACTCAATCGCTTGGTTAAAACAGCATAATCGCTAGGATAAAACAACTCAATCGCTGGGTTAAAACAGCCCAATCGCTGGGATAAAACAACCCAGTCACTGGGTTAAAACAGCCCAATCACTGGGATAAAACAACTCAATCGCTTGGTTAAAACAGCTCAATCGCTAGGATAAAACAACTCAATCGCTGGGTTAAAACAGCCCAATCGCTGGATTAAAACCCAATCTCTGGGTTAAAACAACCCAGTCACTGGGTTAAAACAGCCCAATCACTGGGATAAAACAACTCAATCGCTTGGTTAAAACAGCTCAATCGCTAGGATAAAACAACTCAATCGCTTGGTTAAAACAGCCCAATCACTGGGATAAAACAACCCAGTCGCTGGGTTAAAACAGCCCAATCATTGGGATAAAACAACTCAATCGCTTGGTTAAAACAGCTCAATCGCTAGGATAAAACAACTCAATCGCTGGGTTAAAACAGCCCAATCGCTGGGATAAAGCAACCCAGTCGCTGGGTTAAAACATCCCAATTGCTGGGTTAAAACAGCTCAATCACTAGGATAAAACAACCCAGTCGCTGGTTTAAAACAACCCAATCGCTGAGTTTGTCCATTTTCAACCCAATTTGGGCTGTTTTTAACCCAGCATTTTTAAGTGTAGTAACATTTTAAAAATGTTACGTGAAATTCCAACTAAAATTATTCAGAAAATACATTCCATGAATGATGTATAAATAACGTTTTTGTGCTAACTTTTTGAGAACGTTATTAAAGACCAGATAACTTTGAACATACATTCTGTTAACGTTACTGGAAGAACATTTGTTTATAACTTTGATAAAACCTTGCCAGAACATTCTGAGAACGTTGGGAATTAAGTCAAGTCACATTTATTTATATTGTGCTTTACACAATACAAATTATTACATAATTCATCTGCTGTGAAATTCAATTTCAGCTATAAAGCAGCTCTACAGAAGAGAGTCGTTATTCATTGATTTAGGGAATCATTCATGTCTGCAGCACAAACGCAGGTTATGCTCTGATGTTAAACTTCAGAGGACACAAAAACACTTTCATCAATGAGTTTTGTACACTCAGTCATACACTTAAATCACACATGCACACACACACACTGAGGGACGGAAGAAGGTGTGTGTGTGTGTGTGGCAGGTATGGAGTGAAAGTGGGGTCTGGCCCTGCAGTGAGACAGCTGTGCAAACAGGCAGCTGATGATGTCACACCACAGGGGATTCTGGGTAAGAGCGGGGCAGGCGCACTTTGAAGCCAGTTTTTATAGCGGTCCTGAGAGCAGGTGTGGGACTGGTAGGGATTAGAGTTTATATGTGAAGTGAATTGAATTAAAATGAATTTATCAAACAGTGTAGCAAATTGCTGTGTTTTGAAATGAGTATCACTCTAAAAAAATGCTGGGCTAAAAATAACCCAAGTTGGGTTAAAAATGGACAAACCCAGTGATTGGGTTGTTTTGACCCAACCTGCTGGGTAGTTTTATTTAACTCAACTATTGTTTTTAAAAATTACTGTATTGCTTGCTTAAAATGAACCCAAAATAGAATGGAAATTAACATTTATTAATATGTTTAATGAATAATAAATATTAAATTGCTTATTAATGAATGTTCACCTCTTGATTATTATTGTTGCCTCTTGTAATTATGTGTCTGATTTTTTATTTTAGGTTATTTTAAGCCAGCCATATAGTAATTTTTAAACAATAGTTGAGTTATATAAGACTGCCCAGCAGGTTGGGCAAATATTTAACCCAACTGCTTTTTTTGTATGTGTGTAAACGTGCACACTGGCCTGTAAGTACATAAAGTCGAGAAAAGAATTCATATCATTTGAAAGATGTCATAATTAAATGCAGTTTTTGCCAAAGCAATGATAAATGATCCACAGTTTATCCCACATAGACTGATGTTGTGATCACTGTGTGAAGAGTGTATAAAAAGTGACCTAATTATTGAGAAAATCCCACAGATGCACATTGAAAGAAAGAAACCACATAGAACGGCATACGGCAACACATGAAAATAGTCTCAGATGGTTTGTATTGATTTTATTGAGATGAATGTGTTTCTGCACATTTGCAAATGATTAATACTGAACTTCAGTAGCAGTTAAATGGAAGTTATAGCAATGGACCACATCAATAGACTCTGGAAACCCTGCATCGTTCCTGTCAGATGTGGTGGGAAAATCAGCCAATCCACATGAAAGTGAAAAATTGACCTGTTTATGATCAAACAGGCTGAAATGGAAAAATATTGTGAGTTTCTACACTGTTAATCAAAGACACGCGTCACCGACAAATACAAAATCTGAAGCACGGCTCTGGACAAACTCTGTTTTAGTGATGCGGGTTCAATAACTATTACTGTTTCTTGTCGCATTTACCGAGCAACACCCTAGCAACCACTCAGAACATCATACCAACTGCATAGCAATGCCCTGGCAACCACTCAGAACACCATACCAACTGCACGGCAACACCCTAGCACCCATTCAGAGCACCATACCAACTGTGTAACAAAGAATTAACAACCACTAAAGACACCTTACTAACTGCAAAGCAATGCCCTAGCAACCACTCAGAGCACCATACCAACTGTGTAACAAAGAATTAACAACCACTAAAGACACCTTACTAACTGCAAAGCCATGCCCTAGCAACCACTCAGAGCACCATACCAACTGCATAGCAACACCCTAGCAACCACTCAGAGCACCATACTAACTGCATAGCAACACCCTATCAACCACCCAGAACACCATACCAACTGCATAGCAATGTGCATAGCAACCAATAAGAAAATCTTAGAAACTGCATAGCAATGTCCTAGCAACCTCTCAGAACACCATACCAACTGCACGGCAACACCCTAGCAACCATTCAGAACACCAAAGCAATTGCATAGCAAAACATTTACAACCACTTAGGAAATCTTAACAACTGCATAGCAACGCCCTAGCAACCACTAAAGACACCATACTAACTGCATAGAAATGCCATAGCAACCACTCAGAGCAACATACCAACTGCGTTGCAAAGCATCATCAACCACTTAGAAAATCTTAGCAACTGCATAGCAACATCCTAGCAACCTCTCAGAACACCATACCAACTGCATGGCAACTGCATGGCAACACCCTAGCAACCATTCAGAACACCAAACCAATTGCATAGCAAAGCATTAACAACCACTTAGGAAATCGTAACAACTGCATAGCAACGCCCTAGCAACCACTAAAGACACCATACTAACTGCATAATAATGCCCTAGCAACCACTCAGAACACCATACCAACTGCATAGCAACACCCTAACAACCACTCAGAACTTCATACCAACTGCATAGCAACACCCTGGCAATGACTCAGAAAAACTATACCAAATGCATAGTAACACCCTAGCAACCACTCAGAAATCCTTAGCAACACCCTGGCAACCACCTACAGCTCTTGTAGAGGTGAACACCACTTACATTTACTGCAGTAACTGTTTCACATACAGGCATAATAAACTCTCAGTGAACATGCTGACAGTGTGATCAATATGCCTGAAAACACTCATACTGATTCCTGAATACAGAACACCGTCCTGGGCTGCGTTTCTCAAAGGCATCGCAAGCCTAAGTGGATCCTTGCCACCAATGGAAACACAGCCCTGAGAATAGATAAATACTGTATTAGTTGGCAGTTTCATATGAACTGATGCGATATGAGTTATATGAAAGTACACACTTGTTAGGGTGAAACTTCCAGAGGCCGTGAGCAGATCATGCAGAAACGCATGAGTGAGATTGTGTGAATTTGCAATCAATTCACCAAATTGGAAAGTACTTAGAAATTGTCACTATACTGTGTCGACGCACACTTGTTTCCAGCATGACCAGTTCAACGCATCAGAGTTTTCTCATTACATCACCATACGCCACAACCACATGCATTAAATAAAATGCTGATGCCCCGTTTTACTCACAGAACAAACATCATTCTAACGTCTGAATGCAGAAACAGCTGCAACTGGAAAAGAAAAGCTCATAAAGACTTTAAGTTAAATAGGACTGAGTATGTATGGCAGAAAGGAAGTGACTGAAAAAGATGAATGTGTGTCAGAACTGGAGTTTCCCTGCAGACGCTCGACAGAACATGTGGCTTCCATCTGAATAAAACATAGACAAAGGAATGAATGCTATTCAGAGCACAAGACAGAAGAACGAGTGGCAATTGCAAAACAAATATCTTCCCTCTGAGGTTTCATGTGCGTTTGTGTTCGATCCCTGCCAACAAAACTGAAGGCCAAACAGAGACGGACTGTTTGTTGATTCAATGCAGGTATTTATGCAAGAACAGGAAGCCGTGTTGTTATTTTACAGATAATAAATTATAATCAAGTTGTTCACTGTAATAAATAATAGTGATTCTTTGATGAATAGAAAGCAGCATTCATTGTGCCCTTGCTAGTGTGTGTAAGTGTTGACTTTAGCTTGGATTCTGAACTGCTCTGTTTTCCCTCGGAAGTGAGCGAGAGCGTCTATCAGTGCTGATGAGTGGCATTGAGACGCGGTCAACGTGAAGACCGGAGACAGACTCAACTGAACTTCCTGAAGAGAAGACCACTGTCAGAGCATCAGTATTCAACACACACACACACACACAGGTTTTTTTAACACACAACCTCCTGGCGTCTCTCTGTGGAGGATCAGGTCAGTAATCGACCCCTTCAGTAGGAGTTTCTAGGGAGTTCCTGCTTTTTTGGCCTCTTCTTTCACCCCTGATGTCAGTAACACAATCACCGCTCACCTCTATCATGCTGCTTCTCAAGAACCCTTTCAATAACTCTCATAAAATATCAGTTGTACAACCCGAATTCCGGAAATGTTGGGATGTTTTTTAAATTCGAATAAAATGAAAACTAAAAGACTTTCAAATCACATGAGCCAAAGTTTTATTCACAATAGAACATAGATAACATAACAAATGTTTAAACTGAGAAATTTTACAATTTTATGCGCAAAATTTGATCTTTTCAAATTTGATGCCTGCTACAGGTCTCAAAATAGATGGGACGGGGGCATGTTTACCATGGTGTAGCATCTCCTCTTCTTTTCAAAACAGTGTGAAGACGTCTGGGCATCGAGGTTATGAGTTTCAGGAGTTTTGGTGTTGGAATTTGGTCCCATTCTTGCCTGATAAAGGTTTCCAGCTGCTGAAGAGTTCGTGGTCGTCTTTCGTTTAATGATGCGCCAAATGTTTTCTATAGGTGAAAGATCTGGACTGCAGGCAGGCCAATTCAGCACCCGGACTCTTCTACGACAAAGCCCAGCTGTTGTAATAGCTGCAGTATGTGGTTTTGCTTTTCCTGCTGAAATACACAAGGCCTTCCCTGAAAAAGACGTCATCTGGAGGGGAGCATATGTTGCTCTAAAGCCTTAATATAACTTTCAGCATTCATAGTGCCTTCCAAAACATGCAAGCTGCCCATCCCGTTTGCACTCATGCATCCCCATACCATAAGAGATGCTGGCTTATAAATTGAACGCTGATAACACACTGGAAGGTCTCCCTCCTCTTTAGCCCGGAGGACACGGTGTCCGTGATTTCCAACAAGAATGTCAAATTTGGACTCTTTTAGAACACTTTTCCACTTTGAAACAGTCCATTTTAAATGAGCCTTGGCCCACAGGACACAACGCCGCTTCTGGTCCATGTTCACATAGGGCTTCCTTTTTTCATGATAGAGCTTAAGTTGGCATCTGCAGATGGCACGGCGGATTGTGTTTACCGACAGTGGTTTCTGGAAGTATTCCTGGGCCCATTTAGTAATGTCATTGACACAATCATGCTGATGACCACAGGCGTCCAATAAAGTACTTCAGCCTTGTCCAGTTTCTCTGACTCTTTTGATGATGTTATGCACTGTAGACGATGAGATTTGCAAAGCCTTTGCAATTTGACATTGAGGAACATTGTTTTTTAAGTATTCCACAATCTTTTTACGCACTCTTTCACAGCTCTGACCATCTTTACTTCTGAGAGACTCTGCCTCCCTAAGACTAATCATGTTACAGACCTGATATCAATTAACTTAATGAGTTGCTAGATGTTCTCCCAGCTGAATCTTTACAACATTTCTTGCTTTTTCAGCCATTTGTTGCCCACCCATGCCAACTTTTTTGAGACCTTTAGAAGGCATCAAATTATAAATTAGTTCATTTAGTAGATAAAAGTGTAAAATTTATCCATTTAAACATTTGTTATGTTATCTATGTTCTAATGTGAAAAAATATTAACTCATGTGATTTGAAAGTCTTTTAGTTTTCATTTTATTCAAATTTAAATAATGTCCCAACATTTCTGGAATTCGGGTTGTAAATGAGACATTTATCTTGCATGATTTTTTTCTGTCTCATAATCTGGACATTTTGTTTATTAATGAAACTTGGTTGATTGTGGGAGACTTAAGCCCTATTTCGGAAATTCTCCCGTCAGACTGTTGTTATTTTAGGGTGCCAAGGACTCTTGGTTGTGTTGGAGGCCTCACCTGCAGACTGTTTCCTTGTGGATCATTTCAGAGTTTTGAGGTATTGCTCCATTCTTACCTGGAGGGTTGAACTTTCACTGTAAAGATTGGGAATAATTGTTCTTCTGCTGCTCCTGTAAGTTACGAGATACCTCAGGGCTTTGTTTTAGGGCCGTTGCTTTTTTCTCTATACATGATTCCAATGGGCTCTATATTTAATAAATTTGGGATTTCATATCATAGTTATGCTGATGACACACAGTTATACCTCCCTTTCAAAGCAGGAAATAATGCATCTGAAAATTCTTTGCTGAATAGCGAATTGTGCTTTTTTTGGGGGTGGGGGGCATGTTATTTACTCCAAAAACTTCAAGTTTTCATCTTGATTGAGTGTGTAAAACCCCAGTAAAGTAGTATGTAACAGTGGATGTTCATGGATTTCGGTGGGCATTTGGTTACAGCTCTCTGTGCTTGATTTTGTGCATTTTTAATGGTTTAAAATTACACATATCAACAATATTGTGGAATTTCTGAATGGGCAATGAATGGGATACCTAAAAAAAGTTCACTTTGGGCCTCAAAATAGATTGAATGTGAACTGAACAGAGAAATTGGTGTGATATTGTGTCAAGATGAGTTTGGATTGACACAGATAAGGTTAGTAAGCGGGTTTTATCATGCTAGTCTTGTGTTTATGTTTTTTAAAACATTACGGGAAAGGTTTATTCATGCTGCTAATCATTTATCCCATTAATCTTATTGTATATGATTTGCTAAAGATGTAAACATGCTTATACAGCTGATTTGACAGGTTTGTTTTTGTAATATAATTGAACTGGACTTTGAATGCTGCATTGCTGCCTGAATCCAATTAGGTCTCAGTCCTGACCTGCTTTCTGTTTAATTGGAGAATCTTCAGTCTGCTGATTCGTGGAGTTTAATAGAGCATTAGCAATATGCTACTGTGCGGCTAACAAGGGTTTTACTGTACAAAGACGTACAGGAGTGTGTCCATACAGAGAGTGTGTTGTGGAAATACGGACAAGATGTCCTGGCGTGACTGAAGATAAATGGGGCAACGTGCTCACATTGACAGACATTGTGTTGATTGATTCTCTGTTTTCTGTGAGACTGACTAGGGCTGTATTTTGCCTCAAAATAAAATGTTTTTTTATTATTATTTAATGATTTTATTGACAATTAAATACATTTTCAACTATAAAAAAATGTATTATTATAATACAAGCAAATCTGTCATACAGTAATGAAAGTCATCC
Source organism: Anabarilius grahami (assembly GCA_003731715.1). NCBI lineage: Eukaryota > Metazoa > Chordata > Actinopteri > Cypriniformes > Xenocyprididae > Anabarilius > Anabarilius grahami. The sequence continues at coordinate 1,758,964 of RJVU01042594.1, forward strand.
TGTCACTTTTTTCAAATGAAACTATATTTATTATTTATATTTTGTTTTTTATTAATTTCAGTAAAACAGACACCACCGTGATGCATATGTACAGTTGTACATAAAAATGTACTTAAGATTTTAAATATATTTAAAAAATATATATAATTTTGATTATATTTTAATTATTATTATTTATTTTACAAGAAAATTAT
>RJVU01042594.1:1761981-1775553 GCA_003731715.1 Anabarilius grahami
AGAGAGTCAGGTTGTCTAGACTGCAGCGCCACCATGTGGAAGAACACATTAATGTATAAATCTGTTATCTATGCCTACAGCGCCCCCTGCAGGTGAACCAGTATAACACTGTAGATTTGAGGTGTCTGTCTGTGAGCGGCCAGCAGGAGGCGCAGTGAAGTCAAGCACATCAATCCTTCCATATATGGCAGAAGAGAATGTCTTTGCTTTATGTGTGTGTGAGTTCAGGCCTCTCTCCTGATCCTTCAGACTCTCTAATATGCAATAATTATTCATCTAGAGCAGGTAACGGGAACCCTTTGTTTCTGGAGCCACTTTCAGAGGATAGCACGTCTGCTCGATCACTGCCATCTTTCAGTGATCTCCTTGAAGTGCATTGTGCAAAGAAGGCATTCGATGCTGCCTTATTAGATTCTGACCGTCATGCTACTGTCTCCTTTCTGCAAACACTTCCATACTGGCTTGCGAACGTTTGTCCTGTGCTCTCTCAGCTGTAAACCCCTCAGGCGGTTTCTCCTCCATATCCCGTGGAATGTCTGCTTGATGTTTTGACACGGGTTTTAAAGTATCGTGCTTCAATTAGAGTCTCTAATCAAACTATCAAACCGAGGTGTTTGCTGAGAGATCACACGTCAAGTATTGTTGATTATAGTTGTAAATCACTTGAGTTGGGATTTAATGATAGTGTCTGTGCATCTGTTGCACTGTTGGCTCGTCTCTCCTGTAGATATTGTGGTTCGCTCAAGTCATTTCTGCACACAGTTATGAAAATAGAGCTGATTAATCTCTCAGGCCTCACTATTGTTAGTTTACTCATTTATTGCCGTCTAGACGGCGCACAGATATAGCACGCTTAGCCAAAACTCCAAAGGCCGGAAGCATACTTTATAGAAGTATGGAAACTCTATGTGAAAGCTTAGTATAGTGTGCAACAAAGCTCAAGTTTCCATTAAATGTCTCTGTCATTAAACTGGACGTGTTATTATTCAGATAGCATCCTGCAATTGTCTCTACATCATGTTGCAGTACATTTGCTTAAAATATTTCACTTTGTAGCATTTTTAACACCTCAAATAGACAACTTTCATCAAATGTGCCCTTTTTCAAAGTCTTGATGTTGTTTTTGGGCTCTACTAGATTGAATGTTGATTATTTTCCTCATATTCTACATTGTTGCAGCTCCTCTCTTCCCAGTCTGTCAGTAACGCTCTGTTTAGTTCCTGTCTCTATGAAGCCCCTCCTTCTGAAAAGCACAATGTGCTCTGATTGGTCGGCTGGAGCAGTGTGTTGCGATTGGTGTTTGGGAAATGTCCCGACCCTTACCATAACCACCAGTTTCAACACACTACTAACTAACTCAAGCAGGCCCCGCCCCTATGAATTATTTAAATGAGGAATATTGTGACGTGAAAACTCAAGACTGCTATGGAGTTCAGAAACAGTGCGCACTGATATAGAGCACTAATAACTCCCTAATCTCATTGCTGTCTTAGTAAAGCTATTTTATATTAAACATTTGAAAAAAAAAAAATGTGATTTTCTTTCTGATGAGAGAGTACAGAGGGTAAATCAGGCCACTGTAAGCGAGGAGAGCGGCCCAGTGAATAAGATCATTGATTAAAGACGCTGGCGGTGTGCAGGCAGGACCTCAGGATGTGAATCAGGTTGTCGTTTCTTCTCATTTAATGAAGGCGGCTGCGCCAGCAGTTCTGAACCGACGCCCTAATGTCTAAAGCAGCTCAGGGCAGAGACCACACCCACCTGGAGCAGGCCACACCCACCCATATACACCCTCTGATGGACAAAACAGGTGTGTGTGTGTGTGTGAGAGAGAGAGACAGATGTGTGCAGCAGGGAGAGATGTAGACATAGACAGAAGAAGAATACGTCTAATTTTTCACAATTTTTGTTGTTGTTGTTTTCTGTAAAAATGTCAAAAACACATTTTAAAAAAACCTAATACATTTACCTGAGAAGTAAGATTTAATCGGATAATAATACTAATAAGAATATGTTGAACTTTTGTGTATTTAACTCCCAGGTACATTAAGTGTATCTTGTTTTTGACATTTTCCTGGAAAACGGCAAAAAAATACTCATTATGAAATTGATATTTTGCCTTGTACAGATTAAAAATATATTTATGTTGTAAATATTATCCTATTTAGAGATTGTAGATTGACTAGAAAACAGTACAGACACCCTCTGATGGACAAAACAGGTGTGTGTGTGTGTGTGTGTGTGTGTGAGAGAGAGAGAGACAGATGTGTGCAGCAGAGAGAGATGTAGACATAGGTGAAGCAAAGACAGAAGTAGAATACGTCTAATTTTTCACAAAAATGTTTTTTTTTTGTTATCGTTTTCTGTAAAAATGTCAAAAACACATTTTTTAAAAACCTAATACATTTACCTGAGAAGAAAATTTAATCGGATAATAATACTAATAAGAAGATGTTGAACTTTTGTGTATTTAACTCCCAGGTACATTAAGTGTATCTTGTTTTTGATGTTTTCCTGGAAAACGGCACAAAAATACTCATTATGAAATTGATAGATTAAAATATATTTATGTTGTGAATATTATCTTATTTAGAGATTGTAGATTGACTAGAGAACAGTACAGACATCTTAATAGAGTACAACTATAAGTTTTACAGTGGTTTTGCCCATGCAGGATATGCTGGGATTGTTGCTAGGGAGTTGTTCTGATTGTATTGTTTTAGTTTTTAAGTTGTTAAGAGTATTGCTATGCAATTGCTAGGCTGTTCATTGTGTTAGTTGTTAGGGTGTTTTAATGGTTGCTAAAGTGTTGAGTGGTTTTTGTAGCATATTGCTATGCGGTTGCTAGGGTGTTGCTATGTGATTAGTAGGGTGTTCTGAGTGATCCAATAACCTTTCTTTTCACACACACACAAAAAAAGGATTTGCTTCCTAATGATATCTCCCAAGGGTAGCATGTACAGGGTGAAAAGCAACGGTCCTAGTACTGAGCCTTGTGGTACTCCATACTGAACTTGTCATGGATATGACACCTCTTCATTTACTGTTACAAACTGATAAGGGTCAGATAAGTATGATTGGAAGCATGCCAATGCAATTCCACTAATGCCAATGCGTGTGATTTCTAAGGTGTTCTAAGTGGTTGCCAGAATATTTCTATGCAGTTGCTAGGTATTTATAGGTTGTCGCCAGGGTGTTGCTGTGCAGTTGTTAAGGTGCTCTGAATGATTTCAGCATTGCTATGCAGTTGCCATGTGATTGGTAGGGTGTTCCAATAACCTTTCTTTATGCACAAAAATCCTAATGATATCTCCCAAGGGCAGCATGTACAGGGTGAAAAGCAACGGTCCTAGTACTGAGCCTTGTGGTACTCCATACTGAACTTGTGATCGATATGACACCTGCCAATGCAATTCCACTAATGCCAACGTTCTATGAATATTTCTATGCAGTTGCCATGTGATTGGTAGGGTGTTCTGGGTGATCCTATATCCTTTCTTTTGGCACAAAAATCCTCTGGTCTTTCCCAAATCTATTTGTTCCAGTCTTGCTGCTCGGTTCTTCAGTTCGTTTCTGTTTTTCAGCTTCTCTCAGTTCTGACCTTGGTATTTTGCTTCCCTCTCACGTACGGTTCCATCTCATTCTCTTAACAGACGTGAATCCAACCGTTTCGGCGTACCGCTCCAGGGCGACTCCCCAAAAAAAAAAAAAAAACTGGCTGCGTTTGGCCTTTAGCTTGTAGCATTTCATCTCAAGGTCAAAGAGGCAGAACAGATGAGTTTTCCTTCAGGTTACAAGTAGTTTAGCACCAGGACTAACTCTGTGGCTTTTCTGTGAACAGGAATGTCAGTGAGAATAAACAGACTCGTTTTGTTTTCATGTTTGCTAATCACTTCCTCACGTATTTACGTGATCAATATGGCCGCGGTCTCATGGGCCACATTTCTTCCAGGTTTTCATTCGGCGTCAGGTGTTGGCCATGTGGGGTGAGGAAACGTCAAAACTCTGCTGGAACATCCTGATCTGACAGCAGAAGAAAATCAGTACATGTTTTTGTATTGTGATTTACTAGCAAATGCATTTGCATTTCTGGTAATGCCTCTAGTCAGTCTTCTGCTTACTCATATTTTTGAATCAAAAATGTTGCATGTTGTGCAAGTATGTCTCATTTGTCATCATTACATGACATTAAATTTGCCTTCAGCCACCCGCCCTCCAGATATCACCATCGGCCATTAAAAAAACATTTCGGTCGACCACTAATTAATATGATATGACAAATACATCCATTACAGCTCATTTGAGGTCGTAAGCGATCATAATAAATCTCTAAACAGAGATCAGAACACCACTGAGATGTCATTTATGTGCTTGCTTAGTGAGCTCCAAACGTATATGTGTGTCTGGAGCGCAGCCTGCACGCGTGCCGCGTCTCTGAGCGCTGACAGGATCTTGGAGGCCGTGCGGACGGCCTGCCGAACCTGGCCGCGACTCAGGTCTGGAATCTGGGTTAAAAGAGAGCAAGAGAGAAAGAGAGAGAAAAAAGGACAGACAATGCCAAACGGAAGTGAGGTCATCACGGTGGCTACTCTCGCACTGTTCTGCGGTTGTCGCCTCGTTTTCTCGGTGGAAATAATCGCACGAGGGACATGTCTGCAGGCTTCATCAGGTTCATAGTGACGACTTCACACGTCATGCAACTAATATCACTTACATGCACACGCGCACACATTTAAACGATGAGAGCAACAGGTGGTGGAACGGAAAGAGCTTGAACGTTTTGTCATTTTTTCCAGGTGGTCTTTTTCTCTTTGTGATTAATTTCAGCTGTTGAAAATGCAGAGCGCTCTGAAGATTTCTATTAACGCTAGAAAGTGTGCACACTGCAACAAAAAATGATTTTCTTACTTGGTATTGTTTATTTCAGTGTAGTGTGTATGCAAATGAAGTTGGACATACAATGCTGTATATATCGATCTTGGCAAGTTACTTTTTGAGAAAAAATTCAAAAAATCAGGCTACATCAAGGCAAAAGTCTTGCAAACCATCCTCGAAATCTAATGTTTCCTCTTTTCCCGGCCGTACCTGCTTTAATCGTCGCTCACCTTTGTTCTGCCGTGGGATCTTGAGGAGAGCAGGATGAAACGGACATGTTATCTACTCCGGAATGCCACGAAAAAAGCCACTGAAGAGAAACCCTTTTTTTAAGACGCACACACTCATACAGGGCTCATTGTTGGCGGTGTACCATCTGTGATCAGGCAGGCCTAAGAATGATCAGCGTACGGCCCCTTCTCCGCTTTCTTCCCATCTCACCCCTGATCCCGGGCCCCTGTCGGCTCCACATAGAGCTCTCTCACAACCCTGCACACTCCGATTATTATCTGCCGGCCGTTCTTCCTGCTTTTTCATCTGCCCTCTGCTTTTGTCCTCTCCTTTACTCATTTCCGCTCCTCCACCACCGTGTCCTTGCTCACCTGTGGAGGGAAGCAGCCAGCAGGAACGCTGTTGTGTTTGGAACTCAGTCTTTGCATGACATAATTGCATGAGATAATTTTTTTCGCAACTGTTTTGAGAACTTATTAAAGATTACGTAAGGTTGAAGGAACAATCAGAGCCGCCTCGGTGATGTCTGTTATTATGAAGTGATGTGCTTTAATAAGATTAGCTTTACTGTCTAGAGAATTCATTTGGGATGTGCACTTTTTTCCTTTAGATTTACACAAAAATACACAGCTGGAGAGAAAGACTGAAAATCAGATAGTCGGGGGCACTTACTTTCTCACAGAACTTTATCAACTTCTCGTTTCTCTTAAAATTAAGAAATAATTTCTCCTAAAATTAGGTAAATGATAATAGACACAAATGAGTGAATAGCTGATACTGATACACTCAAAAAAATGTAGGTTCTATATATATTTCATTTACAGTTGGTACGGAAAGACCCCCTTTTCACTCTTTGTTATATTGCAGCCATTTGCTAAAATCATTTAAGTTCATTTTTTTCCTCATTAATGTACACACAGCACCCCATATTGACAGAAAAACACAGAATTGTTGACATTTTTGCAGATTTATTAAAAAAGAAAAACTGAAATATCACATGGTCCTAAGTATTCAGACCCTTTGCTGTGACACTCATATATTTAACTCAGGTGCTGTCCATTTCTTCTGATCATCCTTGAGATGGTTCTACACCTTCATTTGAGTCCAGCTGTGTTTGATTATACTGATTGGACTTGATTAGGAAAGCCACACACCTGTCTATATAAGACCTTACAGCTCACAGTGCATGTCAGAGCAAATGAGAATCATGAGGTCAAAGGAACTGCCTGAAGAGCTCAGAGACAGAATTGTGGCAAGGCACAGATCTGGCCAAGGTTACAAAAAAATTTCTGCTGCACTTAAGGTTCCTAAGAGCACAGTGGCCTCCATAATCCTTAAATGGAAGACGTTTGGGACGACCAGAACCCTTCCTAGAGCTGGCCGTCCGGCCAAACTGAGCTATCGGGGGAGAAGAGCCTTGGTGAGAGAGGTAAAGAAGAACCCAAAGATCACTGTGGCTGAGCTCCAGAGATGCAGTCGGGAGATGGGAGAAAGTTGTAGAAAGTCAACCATCACTGCAGCCCTCCACCAGTCGGGGCTTTATGGCAGAGTGGCCCGACGGAAGCCTCTCCTCAGTGCAAGACACATGAAAGCCCGCATGGAGTTTGCTAAAAAACACCTGAAGGACTCCAAGATGGTGAGAAATAAGATTCTCTGGTCTGATGAGACCAAGATAGAACTTTTTGGCCTTAATTCTAAGCGGTATGTGTGGAGAAAACCAGGCACTGCTCATCACCTGTCCAATACAGTCCCAACAGTGAAGCATGGTGGTGGCAGCATCATGCTGTGGGGGTGTTTTTCAGCTGCAGGGACAGGACGACTGGTTGCAATCGAGGGAAAGATGAATGCGGCCAAGTACAGGGATATCCTGGACGAAAACCTTCTCCAGAGTGCTCAGGACCTCAGACTGGGCCGAAGGTTTACCTTCCAACAAGACAATGACCCTGAGCACACAGCTGAAATAACGAAGGAGTGGCTTCACAACAACTCCGTGACTGTTTACATTTACATTTACATTTATGCATTTGGCAGACGCTTTTATCCAAAGTGACTTACATTGCATTATACTATACATTTGTATCGAAGTATGTGCAATCCCTGGGATCGAACCCATGACCTTGGCATTGCTAGTGCCATGCTCTAACCACTGAGCTACAGGAAAACTGTTCTTGAATGGCCCAGCCAGAGCCCTGACTTAAACCCAATTGAGCATCTCTGGAGAGACCTAAAAATGGCTGTCCACCAACGTTTACCATCCAACCTGACAGAACTGGAGAGGATCTGTAAGGAGGAATGGCAGAGGATCCCAAAATCCAGGTGTGAAAAACTTGTTGCATCTTTCCCAAAAAGACTCATGACTGTATTAGATCAAAAGGGTGCTTCTACTAAATACTGAGCAAAGGCTCTGAATACTTAGGACCATGTGATATTACAGTTTTTCTTTTTTAATAAATCTGCAAAAATGTCAACAAGTCTGTGTTTTTCTGTCAATATGGGGTGCTGTGTGTACATTAATGAGGAAAAAAATGAACTTAAATGATTTTAGCAAATGGCTGCAATATAAAAAAAAGAGTGAAAAGGGGGTCTGAATACTTTCCGTACCCACTGTATGTATGACTGACAAATATACATCACATTAAGTTCATTAGTTTGTGTTAAAACTGTGCAATACAAATGAATGGAAATGTTATATGCAATTAAAATATGTAAATTCAAAATTTAGGCCTAAATATAGTTTAGAGCTATAAAGTTATGTTTTATCATTGGATATTGGGTGAATTCAGTTTGCATTGTTTTTATAAAGTTCTATTTTGGAAGATCTTTTGAAACTAAACTGTAGAGGAGACTCATAGTCTTCTTTGGGAATAGTTTCAACTGTTCTCAGTTTAATCTTGTTACTATTGTAGAAATAATTGCAATATTAATCAGCTTTCATTCGTGATTATGGAGGATAATAAACCTGACAGATCTTGATTCAGCAAAAAGAGGGATGTTGTGCTAAAAGCAAATGCACGAGAGACACGGCAGCCATAGATCTGAGTGTTTTGAGAGCTTGTGTGTTGGTCGCCATGGCAAGACGTCTGTTTTCTCTCCTCTCAGCACTCGTTTCCATCCAGAAGTGAGAAAGCAGAATGAACGGAATGCTAGAAAGAACGTGCCACTGCCGAGCATTTGACGGGCCGCCTTTTCCAGGCACTTCACACTTGACCCATGACCGCTCTTGACCTTTACTTTGCCTTGATCTTCATCCAGTCTTTAGAGACGCCTAATCAAACACTGTAAAATAATAATTTGTTAGGTCAGCTTATATGAATGCAGGGCAATTATGTAGGTTTTGCTGTAGTTTTTATTCTGAGCATGTGTAGATAAGCATTCACGGATGAAATGAAAGTTTAATGGTCCGATGACAGAGCCCTGCTGAACACCGTAAACTTTGAATGAGAAACCTTGACTGGGAATGATGCCATCCCTGTTGTCTTGGCAATTAGGGGAGAAAACCTAGATCACACACACTCTGCTGACCTTGCAGGTGACCTTTCTCCACAGTTTGTGACCGTAAAGATCAACATCTAGCGGGAGAGTCGTCATCTCTATGGATACCGACAAATGTTGACGGGCGATGTGAACTGACAGCTCTCTGATGATGTCAGACACCGTCTGACACGAACCGCTGACCCATCATAACCTGGGAGTTGGTCTTGTTGCCCTGGTGAAGGGGGCTTATGTGATCACTTCAAGGTGCTTTAGAAAGACGAGAACTTCTGGGAAACACTTTAACAGAATGTGACTTTCTTCGGGACACAAATGTAGAAAAATGTAGAACGTTAGTGACCAGGGGTTGTAAATCTCTAAAAAAAAACGACAAAAAGCCTCATAAAACGTATGTTTTTCCTTTCAATCTCATTTGTATATATTCAGATAAAATTCATTAAAGGGTTAGTTCACCCAAAAATGAAAATTCTGTCATTTATTACTCACCCTCATGCCGTTCCACACCCGTAAGACCTTCATTAATCTTCAGAACACAATTAAGATATTGTAGTTGAAATCCGATGGCTCTGTGAGGCCTGAGCAATGACATTTCCTCTCTCAAGATCCATTAATGTACTAAAAACATATTTAAATCAGTTCATGTGAGTACAGTGGTTCAATATTAATATTATAAAGACTCGAGAATATTTTTGGTGCGCCAAAAAAACTAAATAATGACTTTTATAGTGATGGCCGATTTCAAAACACTGCTTCAGGAAGCTTCGGAGCGTTACGAATCAGCGTGTCGAATCATGATTCAAAAATATTCTCATCACTTTATATTATTAATATTGAACCACTGTACTCACATGAACTGATTTAAATATGTTTTTAGTACATTAATGGATCTTGAGAGAGGAAATGTCATTGCTGGCTATGCAGGCCTCACTGAGCCATCGGATTTCATCAAAAATATCTTAATTTGTGTTCTGAAGAATAACGAAGGTCTTACGGGTGTGGAACGACATGAGGGTGAGTAATTTTTGGGTGAACTAACCCCTTTAAGATGCATCACAGGTTTAATGTTAAAGATTTGAGAACTATCACAGAGATTTTCAATGAATAATGACTTAATTTCCTCATAAAAATCTCTCATATGATTTCAGAAGTCATGGAAAGTCATATATTTATGCTTTTCATCAGTGTTTGTGGTCATTGCTTGGTGAAACAGTGACAACATTTTGCTCAACTTCCCTTTTTTGGGTTGCACGAAAGATCGGATGACTTAGTAAAGGATGACAGAATTGTACTTTCATGTGATCTACTCCTTTAAGTGTGAAATTTAAGGTAAAAAAAACTCTTAAATAACATGATGTCTTCATTTGAGTGGCGCAAGCAAATGACTGTTGATAAAGCACTGTTAATGTGAGGGCATAAACACCAGTGGAAGAACAATTAACCCGGATCACGCTGGGGTTTGCAGGCAGCATTCGTGGTCTGGAAAGCTCCACATCGTGGATAGTTTCAGGGCTCGGCTCTATTTGGGCGCCGGCATGGGAAAATCTCCATGGAGATTCCAGCACGGTCATGGTAATTAGAAGAATGCCGACGGCTGATTAGGATGAGGGTGCATGTGTGGTCTGGAAAACGCATGGGATACTCTAACAGGGAACGCTCTCAGAACTTTGGCTAATGTTCTAGCAGAGTTCTTTGAACAAACGTTCTTCCAGTAACGTCAACAGAGTGTTTGTTCAATCTGGTCTTTAATAACGTTGGCACAAAATCTTTGTGAAAACTGATCTGACTTATGGATTTCCTAAAAATTTAATTTAAAAATAATAATACTCCCATAGACTTATATTGACTGAATGTTCAGATGAGCCAAGATGAAATCCAACTGTCCAACTCAAATATATCTATCTATCTATCTATCTATCTATCTGTCTATCTGTCTATCTGTCTATCTATCTATCTATCTATCTATCTATCTATCTGTCTATCTATCTATCTATCTATCTATCTATCTATCTATCTATATTTGTCACTTTCTATCTATCTATCTATATTTGTCACTTTCTATCTATCTATCTATCTATATTTGTCTATCTATCTATCTATCTATCTATCTATCTATCTATCTATCTATCTATCTATCTATATTTGTCTATCTATCTATCTATCTATCTATCTATCTATCTATCTATCTGTCTATCTGTCTATCTGTCTATCTATCTATCTATCTATCTATCTATCTATCTATCTATCTGTCTATCTATCTATCTATCTATCTATCTATCTATCTATATTTGTCTATCTATCTATCTATCTATCTATATTTGTCACTTTCTATCTATCTATCTATGTTTGTCATTCTGTCTATCTATCTATCTATCTATCTATCTATATTTGTCATTCTATCTATCTATCTATCTATCTATCTATCTATCTATCTATCTATCTATCTATCTATCTATCGTCACGCTAAAACATGCTAGCATGTTATGGTAATGGTAAAAATGTTAGCAATGTGCTAAATAATGTTAACAACATGATAATCATATTAGCAAAATGCTAGCAACATGCTAATAATGCTAGCCAAATACTAGCAATGTGTAAAATCGTGTTAGCAAAATGTTAACTATAGGTGCGTCCCAATTCGCATACTTATGCAATATTCTTTGACATTTTTTAGTACAAATAGTGCGAGTACTGCACTTACACTTATAAAATTCATACACTACATGTATGAGTGCATAGTGTATAGTGCGTGACGCATCTCAATTGTTAAATAATGCTAGCATTGCGTTAATCATATTAAGCAACATGCTCACAATGTGTTAATCATGTTAACAAAATATGCTAGCAACATGCTAACAACATGCTAGAAATGTGTTAATCATGTAAGCAATATGCTGGTAACATGTTAAATTGTGCTAACAATGTGCCAATCATGTTAGCAACATGCTAAATCATGTTAGAAAAATGCTAATCATGTAGGCCAGCAACATGCTAACAATGTGCTAAATCATGTTAGCAACATGTTATTTCATGCAAGCAAAATGTTAAATCCTGTTAACAACATGCTAATCATGCTAGCAATGTGTTAATCATGTTAGCAAAATGCTAACAACATGTTAAATCATGCTAGAAACAAGGTAAATCATGCTAGAAATGTGCTAATCATGTAAGCAATATGCTGGTAACATGTTAAATTGTGCTAACAATGTGCCAATCATGTTAGCAAAATGCTAAATCATGCTAGCAGCATGCTGGCAACAAGGTAAATCATGCTAGCAAAATGCCAACAATGTGTTAATCATGTTAACAACATGTTCGCAACATTTTTTAATGCAAGCAAAATGTTAAATCATGCTAGCAATGTGCTAATCATGTTAGCAAACATGCTAAGTTAATAACGTTAGCACAAAAATGTTATTTATATATTGTTTATACAAACGTTTCAGTTAGAGGTTCGTCTAACATTTTTTAAATGTTACTACTTGTTTCAGATTGTTCAAAAGTACCTGTAGGGGATTGGAAGCCCATGTAAAGTAGCTAAGATAGGTGTTATATGCTGGTGTTTACGAACCCCCATCAGCATTCTGCACCAGCTGCAAGCGAGTTAACAGTGGCTGTTTCTCAATATGCGTTCTTCAGCGATCTTGCGTCCTTGTGTTCTTGCTCTACGTCATCATCAACCGTCGAAGTACAGTTCCAATTCGCAAGAACGCGAGGATGCATGAAAGTACCCGGATGTGTTCTTGATATCGAGGATGCATCGAATGCAAACTTGAGAGAATCGAAGCGTTAAAAATCCCAGAAGACGCTGCGGTGCGGTAGACATACGGAAGCCTGTAAGCTTTAAAGTTCTCGTTCTCGCTTATGAGATTCCCGCTACAAGCTCGCAAATACGTGACGGCTAGTGAAAGTAAACCGTTTGTTTTGCTTAATTTTAATAAAGTGATAACCTGAAGAAAGCCTGCAGTATTTTTATTGGAATATTAAAAAATAATCTTAACATTGACAAAGCATGTAACACAAAGGCTTCATAAATACACGCGGTGAAATAAAAAGATATAAAATGATATGAAAACAATGTCTATAATATTATGAAAAAAATCTTTTAATAGGTTATGACAATTAATTGTGATGTTATGTTGTATTTATTGTGCATTAGCCACTTATAATATGCTGGGACGGTCAGTTGAGCAACAAGATCGCAGCACTTCTCAATTCTCACAATAATGCGTTCTGTGTCCTCGCGTCCTTCCGAGTTCATTCTTTCAAGGTCGCCTGGCAAGACCGGACTCCACGAGAACGCAAGTCCGTTCTCTGCGTTCTTGGAATTGAGAAACAGCCAGTGATTGGCTCACACCTTCATACAAAGAATTACAGTAGTCCAATCTTACAGAAAAAAAATAAAGTGATAAAATGGAATGTTCCCTTAAAGGTTCTACAGAGGATCTTTTCGTCGACTGAGAAACCAAAGACTGTTAGTGAGATTTTGAAATGAGCGCATGCGTAAGAACAACCCCCTCCTTCACAGCTCATTTCGAGGGAACGCCTCCCAAAACTCGTGCACGAGTATTGGAACACGAGTGTTTACCACCGGCATTTGCTGTGTTGTGTTAAGGGGGTCGCACACCGGACGTCTTTAAAATTCGAACGCATTGTTTTGTATGAGTGTACGCACACCGGCGGCGACATTCGAGAGACATTTTCTATGACTCAGAAAACAATGCGTTCGAATTTTAAAGACGTGTCGCGGCGCTGAGCTTCGCGTCCGGTGTGCGAGCCCCTTTAGTGGATTCATTATGTCGGACTCACCGCAGGGAACTCATAATCTGCAGTTGTTACTCCTGTCTCCTGACAAAAACATTGCATGCGGCGGCTGTGGAGTGTGGAAAGTTACTGGAGCGCGCAGCCGCGCGTCTCTCACAAGGAACGTCATGGCAGTGATTGACAAGCCAGAGGGCCAATCGTTTACGCGATGAT
>RJVU01042594.1:1782516-1852358 GCA_003731715.1 Anabarilius grahami
GGACGGCAGCCACCCCACCTCGTCCCAGGAGCACGGCATCCGGGTCTCCGTCCCACCTGTCACTAGGCTCCAGCACCACCGCCTCGGGCAGCCTCTCGCGGTCTTCCCACTCCCGTGCTGCCCGAACTCCGCAGCACCGCGATCCCCCTCAGCAGCGAGGGCTCCCAACAGCATGTCCCTCCTTCCTCCCGGGTTTCGGCACCAATGTAACACAGTTCGTAAGTACGGGAAGAAGGAGGCGGGAACCGGCGAACATTCAAACAAACTTTAATTCAAAATAAACAGAACAAAACGAAAGTAATGCCGGCAGACCCTCGCGGACGTCTGCCGGCCACACAAACATAATAAAACACAAAATAATATCCAGGCCTGGTCCTCTCTCGTCCGTTCACTGTCGTCGCTCCTCCTTTTATGCCTCCGGAGCTCCTCCGTGAGGGACTCGAGGCCGGTGCGCCTCACAGGTGACGATCATTAACACTCGCGTCACCGGCCTCGCGCCGTTCCCTCACGGCTCTCGCCCGCCCTGCTCGTCACAGACAGATAGATAGAATAACAGATAGATAGAAGGACAGACAGACAGACAGACAAATAGACTGACAGACAGACAGATAGACAGATAGATAGATAGATAGATAGATAGATAGATAGACAGACAGACAGACAGACAAATAGACAGACAGACAGACAGATAGACAGATAGATAGATAGATAGATAGATAGATAGATAGATAGATAGATAGATAGATAGATAGATAGATAGATAGATAGAGACCTCATCTTTAATGTTAATATTTTTCCTGAATGTGAATTGTTTGCACTGATACGTCTCGTCTCGTTGTGTTTCAGCGTCTGCTCTCTGTCACACCTCAACACAAAGTGTTTTGTTTTTGCACAATACACAATGTTCCTCATTTAATGAAGACAAATTCAGTTTTAGTTTTATCAGTCCAGACTGTGTTCTTCCAGTAGTCGTCTGGATCACTCAGGTAATATTTGTCACACTGTGAGCAGCACTGTTGTGATTGGACAGCAGTGTTTTCCTCCCTGTTCAGTTCTCCTTACAGTGGATTCATGAAGATTAACAGCAGCCGATGCCAGAGATTCCTGGCGATCCTCAGCTGATAACCTCAGATTCTTCACCACTGCTGTCATTATTGTTTAAAGCTGAAGTGTGTCATTTCTGTGAAATTCAAAAATAATGTATTTTTTTCTAAACACTTTTACACATCTATCATTGGTTGGACAAACAGATACTGCCCTAAAACGTTTTAACATTCAAAAAAATGGCATGCATTACCTTTAAGTATTACATGTTTAATATGCAAATTATCTGCCTTGCTGAAAGGGTTTTCATTGGACATCTGGGACAATGGTTCTGTAATTGAAATCTTTTAATAACATTACATTTTAAAGTTTTAGATTAAAATCTGATTGGATGAGGCCCGTTTTGGAGCCGATTATTTATTCATATTCAACACACATTATTTGATCATCATATTAATGCTCGTTTGGCGTACAGCCCAGCTAAGAACATTCCCGTTAAAGGATTGGTTCACTTTCAAATTAAAATTTCCAGATAATTTACTCACCCCCATGTCGTCCAAGATGTTCATGTCTTTCTTTCTTCAGTCGAAAAGAAATGAAGGTTTTTGAGGAAAACATTCCAGGATTTTTCTCCATATAGTGGACTTCACTGGGGTTCAACGGGCTGAAGGTCCAAATGTCAGTTTCAGTGCAGCTTCAAAGAGCTCTACATGATCCCAGACGAGGAATAAGAGTCTTATCTAGAGAAACCATCAGACATTTTCAAAAAAAAAAAATAATAATTTTGTACATTTTAACCATAAATGCTCATCTTGAACTAGCTCTCTTCTTCTTCTTCTTCTTCTCTATTAGAATTCCAGCAGTGTAGACACTGCTAAGTGCATTACTGCCCTCCACATGTCAAAGTTTAAACTAAATTGTCATATACAATATGCTAGTGCAAGTATAAAACAATTAGTTCAAACTTTGACCTGTTGAGGGCAGTAATACACTTAGCAGTGTCTACACTGCCGGAATTCAAATAGAGAAGAAGAAGAAGAAGAAGAGAGCTAGTTCAAGATGAGCATTTATAGTTAAAACGTATATAATTTTAAATTTTTTTTAGAAAATGGCCGATGGTTTCTCTAGATAAGACACTTATTCCTCGTCTGGGATCATGTAGAGCTCTTTGAAGCTGCACTGAAACTGACATTTGGACCTTCAACCGTTTGGAGGCCAGTGAAGTCAGGAGCCCAAATATGGAGAATAATCCTGGAATATTTTCATCAAAAACGTCTTGGGTTACGAGTGTAACCCTTGTTCCCTGAGTAAGGGAACGAGACGCTACGTCGTTGACGTGATGGGAATCCTCTGTATTTTGTGTTCGTGAAGCACCACTGTATCCAACCAATGAGAGAGAGAACGTGACGTCATCGGCGGGCGACGTCGCGGACTATAAAGCACGCCCAAAAACAGAGAACGCTAGCTTCTGTGATATGTCTGAAGGAAGCGCTCCAGGCATGCAGGAGGTACGGCAACATGACGTAGCGTCTCGTTCCCTTACTCAGGGAACAAGGGTTACACTCGTAACCCAAGACGTTCCCTTTCGTGGGAACTATAGACGCTACGTCGTTGACGTGATGGGAACGCTGTCCCAACTATGCCGTGCCTCCGAGTGCCTGGCTGCCATCTTGTAGCACCAAAGCACCCGGAGTACTACTAACATTTAGGTCATAAAACCTAACAAAAGTATGCTGGGATGACCACCCCGCAGCACCACAAATATCAGCCAGGGAAACACCCGACCTGTGAGCTGTTGATGCCGCCATACCTCTTGTTGAGTGCGCCCTAATGTTCAAAGGACATGGGAGCCCTAAGGCTCTATAAGAAAGTGTGATGGCCTCAACCACCCACTTACTCATTCTTTGTTTGGAGGCTGGGCCCCCTCGATTCGGGGACCCATAACATACAAAAAGCTGGTCAGATTTTCTCCACAGGGCAGCTCTGTGGACGTAAGTATCCAGCGCCCTCACTGGGCACAGCAGGTTAAGTCTCCCCTGATCCGGTGTAGTAAACGGAGGGGGATAAAAAGCCTCCAGAACAATGGGACCTGGGACCCTGGTGGGGACTTTGGGTATGTAACCAGGCCTTGTATGCAGGAAGGCCTTAACCATACCTGGTGCAAACTCTAAGCATGATGGTAACACCGAAAGAGCTTGAAGGTCACCTATTCTTTTCAAAGAAGAAATGGCTAATAAGAACACAGTCTTTAATGTGAGCATTTTGTCCGACACATCTTCCAAAGGTTCAAAGGGCGCCTCAGCCAACCCTTGTAACACAATGGCCAAGTCCCAGGTCGGAGATTTTGGGCGCACTGAGGGCCTCAACCTCAGTGCGCCACGAAGGAAGCGTACAACTAAGGGGTCTCGACCTACCGAGACACCCTCCATAGAAATGTGGTAAGCCGAAATAGCAGCAACATACACTTTTAGTGTGGAGTACGTTAGACCCTCTGACAGTTTCCCTTGAAGGAATTGAAGCACATGGCTAATAGAAGAATGGACCGGGTCCACTCTGAGATGACTACACCATGTAGAAAACACATTCCATTTATACATGTAAAGCTTCCTTGTAGATGGAGCCCTGGACTGAAGGATGGTTTCCACCACCTCCGTTGGGAGACCAGAATCTATGAGTCTTGCCCCCTCAGAGGCCAGGCCCACAGTTTCCACATCTCTGGACGGGGATGAAAGATCGTGCCGCCCGCTTGGGACAGGAGATCCTGTCTGATCGGAAGCTCCAGAGGAGAGCCGTAAAGGAGAGAAACTAGGTCCGCAAACCAAATTCTCGTTGGCCAGCAAGGAGCCACCAATATTAGATGCACCCCTTCCTGGCGTACTTTGTCCAGAACTCCCGGGAGCAGAGAGACTGGGGGAAACGCATACAGGCGTCGCCTCGGCCACGTCTGTATCATGGCATCCAACCCCAGAGGAGCTGGGTGCCTCAGAGAATACCACAGAGGGCAATGGGTTGACTCCTCTGTGGCAAAGAGATCGACTTCCGCTCGACCGAACACTTTCCATATGAGCTCCACTACCTCGGAGTGGAGCTTCCATTCCCCCGGACTCGCGCCCTGCCTCGACAGGGCGTCCGCCCCCATATTCAGATACCCTGGGATATACGCCGCTTTCAACGAGAGTAACTTCCCCTGGGTCCAAAGGAGGATACGGCTGACTAGCTTGCACAGTGGACGAGACCGCAGCCCCCCTTGGTGATTTATATAAGAGACCACCGTAGTGTTGTCTGTCTGGATCAACACATGGTGGCCCCTCAGGTCGGATAGGAAGTGTTTCAGAGCCTGAAACACTGCCAGCATCTCCAGCCGATTTATGTGCCAGGAGGCCTGGTGTATATCCCACCGACCTTGAGCTGAGCGACCACTCATGATCGCTCCCCAGCCCGTGAGGGACGCATCTGTCGTAAGCATTACGCGACGACATGAAGTTCCCAACACGGGTCCCTGGGACAGGAACCAAGGCTTTTTCCACATGACCAGAGCACGAAGGCATCGCCGCGTGACTTTGATCATGCGAAAAGGATTTCCCCTCGGGGAAAACCCCTTGGTCCTGAGCCACCACTGTAAGGGTCTCATGTGCAGAAGGCCAAAAGTAATAACGTTGGACGCAGCTGCCATCAGACCCAACAGTCTCTGAAACTGTTTTACAGTGAGTGACTGGCCTAACTTCACCCCTTTCACGGCCCCGAGGATGGAATCCACACGAGCAGGGGACAATTGCGCCTGCATCGTGGTGGAATCCCAGATTACACCTAGGTAGTTTGCAACCTGCCTCGGGACCAGCACACTCTTTTTGGCATTGAGCCTCAACCCAAGCCTTTTCATGTGCGACAGAACCACATCTCGATGTAGAACTGCCAGACGTTCCGTTTGAGCTAATATCAACCAATCGTCGATATAGTTCAGTACACGGATGCCCCGGAGTCTCAGCGGAGCCAAGGCTGCATCCATGCACTTCGTGAACGTGCGGGGTGACAGTGATAGGCCGAAGGGAAGAACCTTGTATTGGTATGCTTCGCCCCCGAAAGCAAACCTGAGGAACTTCCTGTGAGAAGGATGGATGGATATGTGAAAATACGCGTCCTTCAGATCTATCGCCACAAACCAGTCCTCGGATCTGATCTGTGGAATAATCTGTCTGAGTGTAAGCATCTTGAACTTCAACTTCTTTACAGATCGATTTAGTATGCGTAAATCTAGAATCGGACGCAACCCTCCATCCTTCTTTGGAACAATGAAGTAGCGGCTGTAAAAGCCCGACATTTTGCTGGGAGGAGAAACCCTTTCTATAGCTCCTTTTTGCAAAAGCGTCGTAACTTCTTGTTCCATAACCAGAGACTGCTCTGGAGCAACCACAGTGTGAATCACTCCACTGAACTTGGGGGGAAGAGAACCGAACTGAATTCTGTACCCCTGTTCTACTATGAACAGCACCCATTTCGAAACATTCGGAAGACATTTCCACTCCTCTGAATGATCTACTAAGGGTACCAGCCTCTCGAGACTGGTCTCTGGTGTTTTTTGAGCACTTGGCTCGTTTATCTGACGCGGCGCACCGGCAGATAAACGAATCACGTGCTGGCCGACCCTCCTCGGAGGATCGACGGGGACTGCTGCGTCCTGTCGCACTTTGAGTGGCAGGGTTGGCAGAACAGCCCCCTGAGGGCACCGAAGGGGAACGATAGAAATTAATCGTCGAACCCCTTCGGAGGGGACTGCCCTCAGAAACCCTGACCCACGACCGTCAGGATTTCTTTTGGGAAGCCTTCCGGGAAATAATGACGGTCCTCAGATCCGTCCTACCCCCGGAAGGCTTCGGCTGTGCGGCACGCTCCGGTCCCCAAGCTTTCCGCGGGGGAGCACGGGCGGCCACACTAGCCTTCTGTTGGGGTCTGTGCCCCGAGGAGCCGGCTGTCGGCTGAGGCTGCCCCCGCCCGGCAGCCTCAGGGGGATGAGTTTTTCGAGGGAGGAACCTTTGAAACGCCGCCTTCTGCTTTTTTGCCTCCTCGAACCTGTCGACGACAGTATTAACTGCGTCACCGAACAGGCCCTCGGAGGAAAGCGGCGCATCCATGAGGACATGTTTGTCTTTGTCCTTTATATCAGCTAGATTGAGCCACAGATGTCTCTCCGTGCCCACCAATGCTGCCATGGAGCGGCCCACTGACTTGGCCGTCTCTTTGGTGGCACGGAGAGCTAAATCCGTGGCTCTCCTCAGCTCTTGGATAGTTTCAAAGGTTACCTCCCCACTTTCATCAATTTCCCCCAGCAGATCAGCTTGGTATGCCTGCAGTATACTCATCGTGTGCAGACATGCCGCAGCCTGACCCGCTGCCGAGTAAGCCTTGCCCACCAGATTTGATGTTTGCTTTAATGGTCTGGTGGGCAATGTCGGGGCTTTCAGGGACGATGCAGACTCGGGCGAGAGATAGCTCGCAAGCGTCTCTTCAACCCGAGGCATCGCCCCATAACCGTGTTGCTTCAGCCCGTTAATATTGCTGTACATAGATGTTTGCGGGCTGAAGACACGGTACTGCACGGGTCTATTCCACGACCTCGACACCTCGGTGTGGAGGTCGGGAAAGAACGGCAGTCCCCGACGCTGAGGCAATGACCTGGCTGGAAGAAAGCGTTCGTCCAGTTTACTCTTTATTTTGGGAACGCTTTCCTCCACGGGCCAGTTTATATTTAATTTTTTTACTGCCCGGGCCATAACCTCAGCAAGCTCCTCATGGGCTGGAGATGAGGATGACGGTCCCTCATCTCCACCCTCGATACCTTCAATATCAACCTCCTCGGAGGAAGATACATTCAGTATCGGTGTCTCTCTTCGGGGGGAAGAAACCGCAGCGCGTGCTTCCGCCACCAAAGGAGAGACACTGGATCTAGCAGGTAAGGGGAGCGATAAGGCAAAGCCCGTCTCTCCCCCCTCTGTTAGATCCATTTGTGAACCCCACGAGTGCAGTCTACGCTGTGCCTCGGCAGCAGCGGGACCAGACCCGCGGGGAACACTCGCCGCGGCGCCCTCCTCAAAGAGCGCCCGGCGTGAGCGAAGTGCCCTGAGAGTGAGCCTCTCACAGTGAACACAGACAGCCCCCTCGAGAGCTGCCTGTGCGTGCTCAATCCCCAGACACTTCACACACATTTCATGTGTGTCCCCTGCCACGATGAATCGCGGACAGGGAGGCACACACTTCGTGAAACGTTCCGTCATTTTGCTTTGTTCAGACAATACAACAATAAATAGAACAGACAAGATACATGTAGCGCTTACTGAAGACAACAGAAGCTAGCGTTCTCTGTTTTTGGGCGTGCTTTATAGTCCGCGACGTCGCCCGCCGATGACGTCACGTTCTCTCTCTCATTGGTTGGATACAGTGGTGCTTCACGAACACAAAATACAGAGGATTCCCATCACGTCAACGACGTAGCGTCTATAGTTCCCACGAAAGGGAACCTCAATTTCTTTTCGACTGAAGAGAGAAGGACATGGACATCTTGGATGACATGGGGGTGAGTAAATTATCAGGACATTTTAATTTGAAAGTGAACTAATCCTTTAAGTTATGAAAACGTTATTTCTGATTGTTCTCTGAACATTCAAAACTAAATGTTTTAAAAAGGCGTTTTTTTCTTGGTTATATGAACGTTGAGGGAATATTCCATTTTGTCATCCTTCAAACATATGGGAATGTTACTTTTGAATGTTCTCTGAAAATTCCGAAACAAGTAGTTACATTTAAATGAAAAAACTGTAGTTGAACTGGGAGCTTAGGCTAATGGAGGCAATTGTACATTTTATTATTGATTAAATATGTGATTTAATGTGCAGAGGGCCTTGCGTAACTTGTGTTGTGTCTGTACAGCTGTCTTCAGGCTAGACTTTGCTTTAAAGGGACAAATATGTGTTCTGAGTCCACCGCAGGTGGTGCACACCTGTCCTGCTCCGAGACCACATTCCTTCCCTCCCGCAGCATCTGATGACGTTAGTCCAGCATGGCCACTACTCGGAAAACTACCGGATGCTTTCCTGGCTCGCTGGGATTTCTGTCTCCAGGCAACACGGACATACACAATCCTTAAATTTCTGACATGCACACAACTACTCAAAATAAAGCAATAAGCCAGGCGTGGCCATGCGCTACAGCGGGTTTAATATGGTTAAGGGGTCATGAAGCAGACGCCTACCATGCTTTACCATAGTAAAATCAGTGTATCGGCCAACATTCAATTGCTTTATGAGAATAATTGGGCATGAGATTGATTTGTATGCAGCCAACAGATTTCATAAAATGGTAATATAGTTCATTAGCCTGACTGTGAGTGATTCTGTACTAGGTGGATTTGATGTATTAA
Source organism: Anabarilius grahami (assembly GCA_003731715.1). NCBI lineage: Eukaryota > Metazoa > Chordata > Actinopteri > Cypriniformes > Xenocyprididae > Anabarilius > Anabarilius grahami. The sequence goes on from RJVU01042594.1 coordinate 1,790,972, forward strand.
CAAAACTGATCAATGGCTACAGGTTTGTGTATGTGAACAGCTCATCCAATCAGATTTGAGCCAGTGTGAGTGGTTCAGTTGCCATGGACCGATATGAGGTTGGTGGGCCATGTGATATTTGCAGTGAACACAGCTGTGTGACTTCAGGAGAAGACAAATGGAGGCCTAATGTCAACAGGCCATAAAATGTACACACAAATATATCACGAGAGACGCTCAAGGCTCATATTTACACGTGTATATGAGGATCTATCTGATGTGCTTGTGCGTAAAGTCTCACTTGAGTGCAAATTATACATTTGCTATTTAATTTGATTGCATGTCAAGTCCTGATTCATTTCTGGCTCTTTTAATTTTTAGATTGAGCAATGCATTTTTCCACACTCACACACACACACACACACACACACACACACACACACACAGACTAGATATATGTTTCATAATGGTTTGTGGTGTTATTGATTACTTTAGCATCACTATTATTTTGAATTGCAGTTAAAATGTGAATGCAGAATATAACGGCACACGTGCATTTTGCCGGGAAATCGGTATTGCTGAGCTCATCGCTTTGCAGAAACTTCATCCAATAAAACAATTTACGACTTGTGCTGATGTGCAGCTGGCCGCACCATCACTAATGGCTTTTAAATGTGCTCCTTCTGGGCTCTCGGAGAGAAATACACGAGAACGGCCCATGATTTATGGCTCCGCTTACCTTTCACCTCGACTGCAGTGCTGCTCCTCATCCTCTCCTGCGCTCACGGCCCTGCGATGTGGCGAGATCTGCGCTACTGTGTGTGATTTTTATTGCGATCTTTGGCGCAGCCACGTGCTGAGTCTTTCTCACAGGTGCCAGTGGAGATAAAATACGTTACGCTTCTGATTTATGGAGACAAGCAGATCATATCTAATACATGCGTGTGTTTAGATCGCTGCGAGGGGCTCCAGTAGGCCTATATTTTCTTGTCTTTTTTCTTGTGCCCAACCATGCTGGATTTTGCCAAACGTAAGCTACTCTTTATTAAATTACATCATCCTCTCGTTGAGGTTGCTATCAGGACACTTTCAACCCCTACTAACCTTGATAAACTGAATAAACATGTGCCAAGCTAACAGGGAACTTTCTCAGAACTTCGGCTAACACTCTCAGAACTTTTCAAGTTTTTCAACTTTTCATATTACACATCGTTCATGGAACGTTTTTCCTTTTTTAAGACAGTGGCAATTTGCACCAAGTGATAATAGCATATTTTCTTAGGGATATGCTATTTACACTAGGTGAAAATAGCGATAGATTCTATTTACACCATGTAAAAGTATCAGTTCTTTGCAATAAGAATAAATAGTAATTAGATGCTATCTATACTTTATATCGGCATATACTATTTGCACCACAGTGTTTTTGTACATTAACAGGATGCAATAATATCATAGAGTGTAAATGATTATATTTATTATAATTATTAAATGGATGCTGCCTTATTGGGAGAATAAAAACCCTCCCTACACCTTCCCCTAACCCTACCCAATAAACACGTTTAATGTTATTGAACACTCGTTCACAGTTTATTTCCACTTTTAGAACATTATTTTCATTTTTATGTAAAATAAAAGCGAGCTCGGCAAAAGGCGGATTCGAACCCGCGTTATCATATTAAAAGCCAGGTGTGCAAGCTTTACTCACTACTGCTGCGCCACTGAATGAATGACATTGAGGATTGAGTCTGAATGAATGAGTTTTTTTTTAAACTTGAGTGGCCCAACCAGACATTGATGGGCGGAGCTAGTGTAAATAGCCAACAAGGGACGCTATTTGCACTTAGTGCGTAATTTTTTTATGTTAATACTTGTTTCAGAACATTCAAAAGTAATGTTCCCATAATTTTTTTGCAAAATGTTAAAATGCAATGTTCCCTTTACTTTAGCATAACCAAGAAAAACACATTTTTAAAACATTTGAAAAAACGTTTTGAACATTCAGAGAACATTCTGAAAATAATATTTCATAACAAAACATTCTTGAAACACATTTTTATTAGCATGGTCTACACATTGCAGGAAATGAAAACTCCCCCTTTCTATTTCCTAAATGCATGTTATAGATCTTATTGTGAACAATTTCATTTATTTATATTTTTCTTCTCTCTATAGTGACGTATGCAGGATTCTCCAATCATTTAGTGCGCTTAAACTCCGCCCCTGCAAGCTCACGCTCATCTGCATACACTTGAGTGCCACGCCACATCTCAACATCCAATCAGTGCACAGAACCAAGCCCCGCCCAACATTTTTTCGTTTTCAATAATCCATTACACTCGGATGTACGTCGCAACTTTTGTTTCATCACAACCTGAAGCATTGACTCATCTGATATTATTGTATCTAATTAACACATTGATTAATTTGTTGGCACGGTCTGAGGTTATGATCAAATGTTCTTCCAGTAAAGTAAATAGAACATTTGTTTAAAGTTATCTGGTCTTTAATAATGTTCTCTAAATGTTATCACAAAAACATTAATTATACACTTTAATTTTTCCTGAAACATTTTAGTTGGTCTAACATTTTTATAAAACATTTCAGAAAACATTCAAATGTTAATGTTTGCAAAATGATAAAATAGAATGTTCTCTGAACACTTGCATAACCAAGAAAAACAGAGAATATTCAAAACTAATATTTTCACAAATTAATAGGAACATTAGCAAAACTTATTTTTGTCAGCTGGGTGCAGCCGTGTTTCTATAGAGATCTAAATGATGCAGTCATGATTCACAAGCATCAAGGTTCACCGACAGATGACGCCCATTTTACACCAATGGGACTCAAACGACGCATGAAATACCTGGACGTTTACATTGCTTAGTAAAGGCCCGTGCGAGAGCACAAAGAGCTTCAGAGGAGGGCCGATGAACATGCCGATAGTGTCGCGCAGGGTTGCACAGGATAAGCAAACACCTACATCGGTTGTTGGGTTCATTGTACTCTCCTCAATCCTTCAGGGGAATATCATGTGCTCGTGGCAGTGGCAGGAGTTCAGGGTCTTATCACGTCTGAAATTGAAGGATCAAACGCTCGGTTTGCAGCAGTGATCCGAACAAGAGCTGAAAGCGGTTAGCCTGATGCCCGTTATCTATATATAGTGTCTGCTTTGGGATGGTCATCTGAGGTCTCTTTGATGCCCACCTATCGCTGATAATCTTTTGTCGTGGCCTTGCTAATTGCCTGAAACCTTGTTAGATGTACACGGGCCACCAAACGGTCATCTGGCTTATCGCACCGAATCCAATGTTCATGTTCTTAAGCAATGATTCTTCTTTGGTCTGTTGTTCTCTGCTGAAAACAACAGCATGTGTTGTGTTTTGCTTGCATTGGATTCTGCTGCTTCAGTGAGGCTTCTTTATTATTGCCTGAAAATGAAAATTCCCCCTTTTTATTTTCTAAATGCATGTTATAGATCTTATTATGAACCTTTTGTTTGTGTATGTTCTATTTATTTATTTATTGAGTGAAGTGTCAGTCTTCTCTCTGGTGAAGTATGCAGGATTCTCAAATCATTTAGTATGCATAAACTCCGCCCCTGCAAGCTCACGCTTATCTGCATACACTTGAGTGCTACGCCCACATCTGAAGGCCTCAGATGATCAACCTGAGGACCTGTGATGTTTCTGCATCACATTCACATAGACGTCCTGCTGCTCATACGCTCAATGTCGAGTCTCTCTGCTGCTGCTTCTGCTTCAGTAAATCAGGTCAGCCGTGGGTTTGGCACAGGAGCATGTGTGTTTGGCTCAGGCCTCAACAGGCACCAAACGCAGTGCATTCAATCCGAGCGTTGAACACACATATCAGTTACCATCCGTAACATGTCAATCTGATGCGTCTAGTTCATTTGGCAGTTTTCTAGTGTGTGAATGTTAGGAGGGAACAGGAGAGAGAGAAATATAAAGCGAGAGTGTTCTCGGGTTACAGAGATAGTAGAGAGTGAAGATCTGGTCTTCTGGCTGCCGTCCGGCTCTTGTGATTATTCCAGTCGTGTTGATGTGCCGGCTGGAGCAGAAGCAGCTGACTGTGTCTGATTGCACTGACCACACTTCTGTCCACTGCCAACTCATGCAACCTGAATGACCATATACAGTCTTAGAGTTTAACTAGTGGCTTTAGCAATGTGTATCTGGGTGCCATACACTTAGATTTGTCTAATTATTGACCTAAACCAGCTGTGCCTGAGCCAATATGGCTCAAACCAATTTAATTAGAATGCACATTATGTGTGAGCTGAACAAATGATATCATGTTGCAAGCTGATAGACATGAAAGTAACCCCCAGCAACCACCAATCTCCTCGCCCCACTCCAAGTGGGATTCTAACCCTAACCCTAACCCTAACACCAATGTTACCCCTCAGGTTCTACTTGCCTAGCTCAGAGTAGGATTCGACCCAATGTTTCCAGCATGGGAGCCGGGCATGCTAACAAGGACGTTAAAGACCATAGCCTCTAGCGTCAGTCGCTAGTGCACCTCTTGAGGCCAGGGGAGTGAGTGAGTCCTATCCGGGTCACGGCACCAATGTAACCCCTCCGGTTCTACTCGCACCTCTCTGAGCAAGATTCAAACCTACGTTTCTGGCATGGGAGGTGGGAATGCTAACAAAGACACTAAAGACTACAGCCTCTAGCATCAGTCGCTAGTGTGCCTCTTGAGGCCACGGGAGTGAGTGAGTCCTATCCGGGTCACGGCACCAACGAGTGAGTGAGTCCTATTTGGGTCACGGCACCAACGAGTGAGTGAGTCCTATCCGGGTCACGGCACCAACGAGTGAGTGAGTCCTATTTGGGTCACGGCACCAACGAGTGAGTGAGTCCTATCTGGGTCACGGCACCAACGAGTGAGTGAGTCCTATCCGGGTCATGGCACCAACGAGTGAGTGAGTCCTATCCGGGTCACGGCACCAATGTAACCCCTCCGGTTCTACTCGCACCTCTCTGAGCAAGATTCAAACCTGCGTTTCTGGCATGGGAGGTGGGCACGCTAACAAGGACGATAAAGATCGCAGCCTCTAGCGTCCGTTGCTTGTCTGCTTCTTGAGGTCAGGGGAGTGAGTGAGTCCTATCCGGGTCACGGCACCAATGAGTGAGTGAGTCATATCCGGGTCACGGCATAAATAGCCTACAATTCACAAAATTCATTTGACTTTCAAAATGTGATGCTCCTGGGTATATGTTCATGAGAAAAAAATTTTGATCTTATGAAAGATTTGAGCACAAACTATTTTAATTTGAAATAATATGCACTAATGAATCATTTACAACGAGACCAGGAACATGTCTTCGAATGCATGGAGTCAGTTGTTTTGTGGTTTAAGTTTTTATAAATTTTTCAGACACTAAATTTGTTCATTTTGATTTGAAGTTGATGTTGAGTAAGCTTGTGTCAGTCCTCTTGGCGTGACAAGACAACCTGCTGGCTGTCGATCTCAGATGGATTGAGCACATGCTGCAGGTTGAAGAAGCCATGAGACCGATTATAGAACCATCTGAAGTGTCATAAAATCTCAGAGATCTGCTCAATAATGACAGAATGAGGGAAGTCAAAGGGTACAAATGTCAAAACCTGGTACTGAAAGTCCCTGGAAAGAACAATAACTCGGCTCACCGTTTGAACCCTTTCTAATCGATTTGAAATCTTCTGGTTCCTCCTGATGGAATCCTTGCGACACACGACAAGTAGAGATCAGGACATCTGAACAAACTCCCATGATAACCATAAACTATCATAAGCAGTGAGTTTGCATTGTCTTTCGAAAATACTTTAAAAGTAGGCAAAATCTCTTAAAGTTTCAAGGTCTCAATCCCATCTATGTATTTACATATATAGATGAATTCATGTATGAATTAGGGCTGTCAAATCAATTAATCGCATCTAACATAAAAGTTTGTGTTTATATAACACAAATTTGTTGCTGCTGATGATAATGATACTGATGGAGATCATCATTGTTTTGCATAAATACTGGTTGTTTGTTTTGGTTAATAGTGTTTTGCTTGAATTCTTCAAGTTTGTTGAAGCCGCAATGCAGTAAATCACTATTTAATGGTACATAAACATTTCCAGTTCATTTGAATCCAATTTAAGCCTCATTATGGTTCATATGAGACAATCCTGCTTACAGGCCAGTGTGAATTTAGTTGTTCTTGTTTATGTGAAGTAAACCAGATCACAATGCTGGTTTGGTGATAGAGGCCAGTGTTTTCTGAGCAGGTTTAACCCCCCAAAAAGTGATATTTCTTTGACATTGCGATGTGTTCGGTGTCACACGTTTACTGTTCACGTGAGAGCAGGTTTGAGTGGGAGTCTATAGGAGTTATATGAAAGGATGAGATGAATGTTTCCCGTGTCAGATGAAGTATGTTTGTTCAGGTGTGCTTTGGGTCATTCCACATCCATCATGGTCAGTCTGTGGCCTGAGAAAGCTGTGCAATATTTATTCATTTATCACTCCTAAATAATGCTTAGAAGTAGGTCAGTTACACTGGTAAAAGAGCTGCTGGTCACAAACACAATAACAAACCATCCCACCACACTAGTTTAGACTTTTTTAGCAATTAAAAGTCTTTCAGTATAATTGTACAAACATCCTTCTTCAGCTCGTGCTTCACGTGTCTTTCTGCTGTGTAATCTTTACTGATTATGTATCTCATTTCATATGTCAGGCTTTATGGTGTTAAAAGAATCCCAGATTTTCAGTGCATCTCATTTTTGGAGCCCACCGTGTGTCACATTAGAGGTAAAATGGGTTTAAAGCATGTTTCATGCCGACTTTCGGTGTTTTTCTCGGACTTCTGGTCTGTTTTCATTTTGAGGCTTTCAGGGTTCAGAGAGTTTAGCTCAGGAGGTTTTGTGGACTGAGTTTGACCCAGTACAAAGGTTCAGTAGGGTAACGCTGGGACACACACACACACACACACACACTGCATGCCACGTCTTTTGGAGGGCTCTGAAATAATGTCCTCAGATAGTCCCTGATCCTGAGCTAGTAAACACGTGATAGATTCAAACACCTGCCGTGCCGCTCTTTCTCTCTCTCTATCTCACAGTATCTCTGTGAACACACTTATATTAAACAAGCAGAGCACATCAGTAAAATGCAGTGATTTTGTTTTGGGCAATTCATTACACTCATTAAAGAGGCCCTATTGTGCCCTTTTTCAAACTCTTGATGTTGTTTTTCATCTCTACTAGAACAGGTTTTCATGCTCGAATGTTGATTATTTTCCTCATATTCTCCATTGTTGCAGCTCCTCTCTTCCCAGTCTGTCAGTAACGCTCTGTTTAGTTCCTGTCTCTATGAAGCCCCTCCTTCTGAAAAGCACAACGTGCTCTGATTGGTCAGCTGGAGCAGTGTGTTGTGATTGATCTTTTGGGAAATGTCCCGGAATTATATGAAAATTTTCCATATAATACTCATAATCTAAGGTTATTTAATATATGATATGTGTGTGAAACACTGACAGTATTTCAGGTTTCTGTCTGACTGGGTGGTCTGAAATGAGAAATGTTCCTGTATTCATATAACGCACACCTACACACACACACACACACACACACACACACTGTCTCAGAGGTCAGCCTATCAGCACGATTACTGCTATCACAATGAAGACCAAATGTTGTAATGAAGCAGTCATCAGATGCATACGGTTCTCCTCCTGAGCACATGCTCACAGAGATCATGATAAAAGCTGCAGGGTTTGTTGCAAAACGAGTCAATTTGAGAAACCGTCACTTTAATGAGGAACAACATGATGGCAGCAGTGTTTTTACTTACTTTGACTCCTTATGTTTATCATTTGCATTGATAGCGTTGATAACACGCCAGCTGTTTTATTTACAGGTAATCTGAAACAAGATCTTATAATATAGGACTTTGAAATAAAATTTTGCCATTGTTTACTCTCCATTATGTTGTTTCAGACCCGTCGGACTTACTTTCTTTACACAATCCAAGATGTTTAGCAGCATGTTCATGCAGCTGTTTTCTGTTTATCTCATGCACCATATTCTTCTGAAGTCATATGATGCTCTAATCATATGACTAGGAACAGACTTAAATTTAAGTCATTATTACCTGAAAATCTCAGTTGAGATTTGTGCTTTTATCAATCCTGGCATGTCAAGTTTGGACACACAAATATTGCTACAAAAACATCCTGTTATGGTTATTGCATTATATGTGTAATGCAGTATAAACATATTTTTAATGCATTAAGTATGCCTTGTAATGCACCTTATAATGCATTGTATGGTCTCATTAATAATTGTAACCACAGTTATACTACATTTAAGTTATGCCTTTAGAAAGTATAATGCATTAAAACACATGACAAACAATTTCAGATGTAATGCAAAATTATAATGGATTTTAACTTTGGTTACTATTATTTATGAAAGGATAAAATGCATTATAATGTGCATTATGAATCTCTTAAAAGGTAATTCACCTTTTGGGTGAATTATTGCTTTTTAAACATGCTTTTCATGATGCTCATTCTCATGCATGCATATTATTCATAACTACAGTACAGTCCAAAAGTTTGGAACCACTAAGATTTTTAATGTTTTTAAAAGAAGTTTCGTCTGCTCACCAAGGCTACATTTATTTAATTAAAAATACAGTAAAAACAGTAATATTGTGAAATATTATTACAATTTAAAATAACTGTTTTCTATTTGAATATATTTGACAAAGTAATTTATTCCTGTGATCAAAGCTGAATTTTCAGCATCATTACTCCAGTCTTCAGTGTCACATGATCCTTAAGAAATCATTCTGATATGCTGATCTGCTGCTCAAGAAACATTTAATGTGTACAATTGTACAAAATATTTGTGTACAATATTTTTTTTCAGGATTATTTGATGAATAGAAAGTTCAAAAGAACAGTGTTTATCTGAAATCTAATCTTTTGTAACATTATAAATGTCTTTACTGCCACTTTTGATTGATTTAATGCATCCTTGCTGAATAAAAGTATTCATTTCTTTCATTTCTTTTCAAAAAAATAAAAATAAAAATTCTTACTGACCCCAAACTTTTGAACGGTAGTGTATAATGCTACAGAAGCTTTGTATTTCAGATAAATGCTGTTCTTTTGAACTTTCTATTCATCAAGGAATCCTGAAAAAAAAAGTACACAACTGTTTTCAACATTGAAAATAATCATAAATGTTTATTGAGCAGCAAATCAGCATATTAGAATGATTTCTGAAGGATCATGTGACACTGAAGACTGGAGTAACGATGCTGAAAATTCAGCTTTGCATCACAGGAATAAATTACTTTGTCAAATATATTTAAATAGTACACAGTTATTTTAAATTGTAATAATATTTCACAATATTACTGTTTTTTACTGTATTTTTAATTAAATAAATGTAGCCTTGGTGAGCAGACGAAACTTCTTTTAAAAACATTAAAAATCTTAGTGGTTCCAAACTTTTGGACTGTACTGTACATATTTAGTTTAACTCTTTTTTATGCTTTTCATCAAGAGAGATAAATACAGACATGTTTTGACATGTTAACAGAGATATCAAGATCTGAAAAAAAGCATTTCTTACACTCTGAATTGGTCACAAAAAACTAATATGTGCGCTTGCACCATGATAAACAAAAATAATAATAAAAAAGAATTCACATTTAACTGGCAGATGAGTTTGAATAGTCCTGTAAATGAGCAGAATAATGCTTGTGCTGAGATCGCTCTTTAAATGTTGTATTTATTGTTGTTTTTAGTTTCTGGCTCTTATAACCTCCAGATGTGCGAGAGATGGTGGAGAGAATGAGTCAGAACGGCCCAGATAATGATGAAGTCCATCTGCAGATGTGCCAACACCATCCTACATGTTAACACTTCAGCACGCCGCTGCTTTATTTACTTGTTTAATTGCTGTTGCTCATTAAAGCCTGAGACTGTTCTGTACAAGCAAGAGTTGCAGTGGAAACAGCTGGACTGTTGCTTTCCCAGCTGACATGGAACATTCTGGCAAGGTTTTCTCAAAGTTGTGAACAAACGTTCTTCCAGTAACATTAATAGATTGTTTGTTTGTTGTCAGGTCTTTAAAAATGTTATCAAAACATTAGCACAAAAACATTTATACATCGTTCATTTCTGAAACATTTCAGTCCGATGTTTTGTGTGTCCCTTTAAATGCAAATGAGCTGCTGCTCCCGCCCCCTTTCCAGAAGAGGGCGGAGCTTTAACAGCTCACGCTTCAGTTGCTCAACAACAACAAAGCTGGAGAATCTCACGCAGCCAAAATGAGGATTGTCAGTATCGGTGTTCAGCTTTACATTGTTCAAACCGGAGTCGACACTGATGGAGAGACTCAGGAAGAAGTTACGACTTTTAGGACGTTTCTGAATGTTTAGTGGATAAATTTATGTAGTTGCTGTGGAGTTGATTCAACTCATCCACTAGCATGTGCCGTCATGTTCATCTTTTGTGCAAATCCAGCGTTGGATTGACTCTTGTTTGTGAAGCAGTCCGGCGTAAAACTACACAACACTCTACTACAACTCTTCCTCTTCTCTAAAGCAGCCCAACATGGTTGGACGTTTGTTGCTGTCCTTAAAAAGCGATTTCTGTAAAAGAAAATATCTCCCTTTGCATTGAACTTTTGAGCGTCGTAACTTTGCAGATGTTGTTTATGATCAAACAGCAACATTACACATGAGCTAAAGTTAAAAAAGTAAAATCATAATCAAGGACCCATTTAAGTACATGCTGAATGTAAATGTAAACAGTTGACAATCACACGACCGATATCAGCAAACATGCTTGTGAAAATCTTGAATGGAATAAAAGCTCTTGACATAAAGCACAACCGAGCGCCTGATGTAGAGATAGCGAGGGTATTCAGCAGCTTCAGTGATGTGTGATGACAGGTAGATGTTCTCAGAGACAGTCATATATCCTTCTTTTAGCCTGAAGTGAAGTGCAGATAATTCCTCCATTGTGCTGTTGTTCAGGAGGTGTGGTGGGACTGATGGAGGACACACCGTGGTGTTTGTGTTGGATCAGTCTATTCTATATTTGAAAGGTCTAATCAAAAAAGAATTTCGCCCGAAAGGGATGAAAACAAAAAGCTTCATTGAAAAGGCTGAAGGTTTAAGAGACACTCAAGATTAGATTCATTTAATACATGAATTGATAACTGCTGCACATGGGGCGGTCATGAGAACCGGTTGCATTTTTAAAACACTGAAACTGACTGGTTTTCATGATATTCGTTTCTTGTTTTATTTCTTGAAATCTGCAAGTTCTCTCAATGCTACGGAAGCCCTCATAGTCGAGAAACAAAATGCAAAGGACCACAAGTATTCAAAAGTTTTTAGAGGTTCAAGCACTGAAACCTATTATAATTGCATTCTCCCCTAAAAGTGATCAGGTAGACCAAACCGTGAGTCGTAGAGACTTGAAACTTTGAGGGCTGGTAGAACTCACATCGTCTACAATGTCACCAAGGCTCACCCTGATCGGCCTGACGGGGGGCGCTACAAAATGGCTCAAAACTCCTAAACCGCTAGGCTCAGGTGTCTTATATCGTTGGAATTCTTGGCTCAAGACGGACAATGCACGAAATTATCGGGTATTTTGGATTTTTTTTTAAACCTACTTTTGCGAATTAGTCCTAGGTTTTTGACCCGATCGGAGCCAAACCAGTGCAGCGAGATTCTCTGAAGTCTGATTGTCAATAATTATCAAAAAAAGTTGAAATTTCAATTCACGGTCCCTAAGGGTTGCCAAAACGCTCGAAGTGGGTGGAGCCACTTTTACTAAAATGGACATAACTCGTGATATTTTCACCTTTGTAAGGTTTCCGCACACGCCCACGACCACGACATTCATACCACATGAAAGAACTAGGACCGCTAGTCATTTGTTAAATAATGGAGATTATTTCAAAAACCTTTGGCGAACTTTGCCGAACTAATCCTAGGTTTTTGGCTCAACCTCGATAACTGTTAAAAAGCTTTATAAACCATATATTTCCTACAGTAAATTGCCTGTATTGGCTGTAAATGTTTTTTTCCATCTATGATCTAAGTGGTTACATGTTTGCTAAATAAAACATAAAACCTTTTTACGAATGAGCTTAAAGGCCTTAAAATGCTTGAACCCCGCTAATTGAGAAAGAAATATTTCTGATTATTATCAATGTTGAAAACAGTTCATATTTTTGTGTATCAAGGTTTCCACCAAAATTTGAAGCAGCACAACTGTTTTCAACATTGATAATAATCTGAAATGTTTCTTGAGCAGCAAATTATCATATTAGAATGATTTCTGAAGGATCATGTGACACTGAAGACTGGAGTAATGATGCTGAAAATTCAGCTTTGATCACAGGAATAAATTACATTTTAGTGCCATTTTAGAGTGTGCATGTTTCGATTTCATTGTTCTCCTTTCTAAAGCATTATTGAGAGCATTTGACCACACATCTGTAACTGTGGGTGTTCATGTATGTGCTTGACATGTACGAGCGAGTGCACGTCTGCAGCTGTTGCAATTCTGCACGTTTTATGTTGCGTCTAGACACGCGTGATGGAGAACACATCACTTGTGAGCACGTCTCTCCTGTCAAGTGTCCAGAATGGGCTTTGAGGGATTTGATGAAGGGCCCGTTTATGCTCGAACACTCGAGGGCTTTCAATCAACGGCGTGTGGAAGAGCACGTCAGCGGCCTGATAAGCCATCTTGTGCTGACAGAAGAGCTTGAGAAGCAGGTGGACCGGTCGGGTGAGTCAGGTCCCGTGATGTAATGCCGGTCCCCAAAACACCCAAAAGGCAAAGGAAGAAAGGCGATTGATGGGGGCTGGGGAGCGGGAGCGAGGTTAGCGCCATTCATCAAGCCGTAAAAGCTCTCCAGAACATGTCCGGGGTGAAGAGGGCCTGCTTTGTTTTTTATGAGGGTTGTTCCTGATGGTGAGATAGGGCGGTGAAGGTATGTGAGTGTTTTTAGGGCTCCTCCTGGTCATATAACTGGACACTATATTTCAGAACCAGACTCTGACCTGAGGATCCCATGTCAAGAAGCTCAGCTGGAGGAATCAAACATCTGTTCACTGTATTCACCTTATTTTGCAATGCGGAAGTAAGATATTTTCTGTGAATGTGCAGATTTTGCAGCTATAACGTGCAACTGTGCCCCCTTTTTCAGCGGCATTGGTTCCATATGTATTTTTCCATTCATTTTTCCAATAGGGATTTTTTTAAAAGTCTTTGTTAAAGAGTTATAAGCAATGAACCAAACCAACCAGCAACGAGGAGAATCGCAACACTACAAACTTTGATTTGAAGCAAAAATGTTTGAAAATTAGACAAAATGACAAAGTTACAAGCTTTAGTGATGGAAAAAACTACAATCCCATGATGCATTGCGAACAGCGTAATCAAATTTAAAAATGTTGATTTTATATACAGACACAATATATTTTAAGTTTATTGCAAAAAATCTCTCTATATATACACATTTAAGTATTTCTCAGTGCTTCATGGAAGTGGGTGGAGCTAACGAGATCTTTTGCTTGCTCCGTCTCTCTGATTGGTGGAATTTTCTGTACAGCATCATGGGTAATGTAGTTTTTCACTAGGGATTCTGCTGTTAACCACGATTATTTTGAAACTGAAAAGTTTAAATAATGTGGGCTGACGTCTTCAACGGAGGCAAATACCATCGATTAACAACGTCATGTGGTCTTTGGTCTAATATTTAGTGATTTTTGTGTATTTTCTAAAATGTATCAGTCGTTTAATCTGACTACTAATGGTGGTAAAATATGATCTAGGATTTAGGTAAATTTTAATTGTTAAGAATTTCAAGGAAAATCTAAGTGGATATAAACATAAGTGTCTTTTCATTTGCCAGAATCTTTCTTTCTTGACAGGCGTTGTGTCTTTTAACATGATTGATTTATTCATTTATAATGCTGTGAGTCAGTTATGTGTAGTTACACATTAAACTTTGTTAAACCCACTAGCACATAAACTCTAAGCTAATGACAGCTGTACGGTTGGAGAAGGTAGAGGATCAGTTATTATCATGCACTTAATGGTCTGAGATGATGGATAAATGGACGAAAGCTGCCCTCCCTGTGCTTTTAAAGCCATAAGAATTCCTTATCTTCCCTCTCTTCCCTCCTCTAACATTTCACAAAGTGTCTCTTTCATATGTGCCTGAAGGCGAAGGAAATGTCCAGGAAATTCATGTTCATTCTCATGTAAATTTGTAGGTTTTGTTTTAACTTTTGTAGGGACAATGAAAACTTTACATGGTAGATGCACCATGTTTTCACTTGCAGTCAAACCATCTGCTCATCGGTCCTTGTATAGTCAAGTCACCTTTATTTTAAAGCAGCTTTACCGCAATAAGACAATAGCATTCTAATAAACTTCTAATAAGACCATGTTGGTTCAGTTCAATAACTGTGTGAAACGAGTTCAATCTGTAAATAGATCTACAGAAGTCAATAGTGTCATTATTCAGCTCAAGTTTTGTTCTCATCTGATCTGTCAAATCGATAATATTACTGAATATTCAACACACTTTGTATTGTTACAATGCCGAACAATGTTTACTCATTCTCCATGTTATCTGGACAGAGAAATTCCAGTTTATTTGTCAGCAAAAATCTGCTGCAAAACGCTTCTGGGCTTTTGTGAAAACTACAGATTATACTTCTGCATGTTCGTATTCCCGCCCATGGACCGTCGGATCAGAAGAGGGTTATTAACACAACAGTTATTGTAAGGGTAAGGGTATTGTAAACTCCCGCTAAACCTTTACTCTTTGAATTCTTCCACCCGGGAACAATATAAGTCGACCACATTATGACTAAAAGTTTGCTAAGAAGTATTTCCTACTAAAGCAAGGCGGTGTTTGACTATAAGCCTATCCAATAGCAGCAGACTGGTGGGAGTGGCCTTGGATGGCAACATGCCCAGTGGATTATGGATGTTGAAGTGTTCCTACCTATTTGGCAAAAGTGAAGACAACAGCCTATTTTCTCTAGTCACCAATTTCAAACATTTCTTTCTACTGTATAGGCAGCCAAGATTTATTGAAAGCCCATTTTGCCAGTGCCGAAGTACATCTTTAAGTGTCTTTTAGAAAGAATCTGTCCATTTTTACCTTACTGGGACATAAATCCCCAAAAATACATTAGAATTAGATAATTTTATGTCAATTTTATTTATTTACTTACTCATTTACTTACTTGTGCGTCAGTGCAATTTGGACCCAGTGACACATAGTCAGTGAAGCTGCTGATTGTTTTTGTCTTTCTGTCCAAGAGCAAATGAACAACTATTAGTGCCGTTAATACTTAACCAAATGTAAAGTTCTGCAAACTGCTTCTTACTCATTTTCTACACAATTACTGCCTGTTGATTCAGAGAAAGACCGCAATGATGAACCTGAAGTTGTGACTGTATGCAAGTACCTTTTTTTTTTTCATGTTTTCATTCATAAAATTAAATTATTTTGGCACAGACCACCACAAGACGGCTGTTGAATGATCAGGATTATTCAGTAGTCTCTTTACTTTGATCTGGTGCCTACCATCCAGATCCACACCCTTGTCATCAAAATGATCATTTATCATTCCAGAGCATGAATATAACAATCACTGCAATTATTTTTCTCATAGACTCTCAAACGTGCCCGTCAACATGTTCCTCGTACTGTCTTTCCCAGCCAAGACAAAGCCCTCATTGAGAGCGAGCTGGAGACGGGACCACACAGAGTTATAGTGCCTGCCGAGGGCCGCTGGCGTCAGATCGACCCGCGATGGCAAACCATCCATTATTATCAGCAGCGCTATGACAGGCTGTCATCTCTTGGCTTACAGAAAGGAAACGCTTGACTGACTGAAATACCCTTCAGCACATCTCAGCAAGAGGAACGTGTATGTGAAGACAATGGAGCGCTTGAGTTTGAGTTCTCTGTAGCATCCCATGTCTCTATCTCTGTCTGACAATAGGGGTGGAGGACAATGGTGTGTTGTGTGAGGTGTTGCTGGTGACGGATAAAGAGGATGATCCCGACTGCTGAATGGAAGGAGAGGTTAGTGTTTTTGTCAGGCCTGTGTGGTCTGTCGATTGATAGACAAGAAAGGAAATACTGTTAAAGATGGCCAGGATATCCTACAAAACAGTTATTAGACCTGCTTGAAATGGTGCTCCAGACATGAATGATTTCTCAAATCATGTGTGTTGTTGAGAAGAACGTGTGCTGTTACTTTACTAAGTGATCAGATGCACCATTTTCCCCTGCTGGACGAGAAAACGGAAAAAAACCTTACAGATGCACATCTACAGAGAGTGGTCAGGGGAAATTAGTTTATTTTTATATGCAAAATGGGAAGAAAACACCCAGAACACACTAGCAACTGCACAGCAACACCCTAGAAACCACCTAGCCACTGCATAGCAACACCCTAGAAACCATACAAAACCATAGAAACGACCTAGCAATGCAGAACTACTCTAGGCACTCTAGAAATCACCCAGAACACCTTAGCATCTGCATAGCAACACCCTAGAAACTACACAAACACCATTGAAACCACCTAGCAACTGCATAGCAACACCTTAGAAACCACACAAAACACCATAGAGACCACTTAGCAATGCATAACTACTCAAGAAGACACACAAGAAACCACCTAGCAACTCCCTAAAACTGCCAGTAACCACCTAGCAATGCACAAACACTCAAATTACCATACAAACCATCTAAAACACCCTAGCAACCATCTAATAATGCCCTTGCAACTCCCTAGCAACCACATTAGAAACCTCCTAGCAACTCCATAGCAACTGCATAGCAACACCTTAGAAACCACACAACACCATAAAAACCACCTAGCAATTCAGAACTGCTCAAGATAGGCCCAGAACACCCTAGCTACCCCCTAGCAATACTCAAGCAACCCCTCAGAAAACCCTAGAAACCTCATAGCAACTCCCTAAAAACTGCACAAAACACCTAAGCAACCCCCTAGCAATGCAAACCCACTTAAAATAACCTAGAAACTCAATACATCTAGAAAATGTGCAACTCCCTAGCAACCACATAGTAACTGCATGGCAAAAACCACCCAAAACATCCTAGCAATGCCCTTGCAACTCCATAGCAACTCTCTAGAAACCATCCAAAACAGATTATAAACTACCTTGCAACATGCAACCACTCAAAACACACTATAAATAATCCAGAACACCCGAACAACCACCTAGCAATGCCCTATCAACTCCCTGTAATGCCCAAGCAACAACTTAGAAAATCATAGAAACCTCAGTGTAACGTCCTAGCAACTGCATAGCAACATGCTAAAACCCACTCAGATACCTTAGCAAACACATACCAAACCAACCAACATCTTGGCTTCATGTTGAAATACCCTTATCTAAAGACCAGTAATATAACAGAGACTAGACAGGAATAAAACACCCTGCAACCACTTTTTAGGAAAAATCATTATATTTTAAGAGTTTAATTTGGCTTGGCAGCTGCACAAAGAACATTAAAATGACTTTAAAACCAAGCAGAAGTCTCTGCCAAAGGATTTTATTGGCCAAGCGAAAGTACGTCTGGTGTCTGCTTATTAACGTCTGCGCAGGACAACCATCACATAATATGAATATTCATGAGTCAAGCTTCAAATTTCCACATTTCAGAATGATGCCTTTGGATTAAACTTTTGTTTTATAATGACAGAATAAGGGAAGCCCCTTCAAATACAGGAATACGAAATCTGATGCATACTGAAAGTAGGGCTGATGACTGTCAAATGATGCTGTATTTTATTATTTTGTAATGTTTCATTACTTCATCAGCTTCATATGAGCAATCATTCATCTATTATATCATTATGTCATTTTGTTGTTTTGTGGAAATGAAGGTGGTTCCCATTTGACCGCAAGATCTGCTTTCAGAGGAAAGCACGAGTTCAGCTGCAGATTCAGTGTGATGTGACGACAGGAAACGGTTCTGATGGTGCGTGTTTGAGTCACTGAACTCTCCCGTCCGTTTCCTCTTCTTACTGCATGGATATGGATATAGTTGCATTGTAAAAAGACGGAAGATGATGAGGAAACGCTTCATATCCTGGTGGTTATGAATGACATGATGATATTAAGGAGGGAGGGCTGATGTGAAATGATCCAAAACTCTTCCCAGATCTGAGCATCAGCTTCCTGCTGCTATATTTATCTGGGATTTATTTTTATCCTTTTAAATTCTTTGCACGTTATCTGCTGCTCTTTAGTCCAAACATATAGAAATAAACTGTCTGCACTGCAGTGTGTACAGTATATACACTACCGTTCAGAGGTTTGGAGTCAGTGAGTGTTTGAAATTATAAATTAATCTGTTAAACAGTAGAAAAACTGTGAAGTCATAGTGAGAGAGGAAGTGTGTGTGAGTCAGAGTGTGTGTGTGCATGCTTGTGTGTGTAAGAGAGAGTGTGTGCATGCTTTTTTGTTTGTGCGTGTGTGTGAGTGAGAGTGTGTGTGTGTGTGTTCTTGTTTATATTACATCGTGGGGACCAAATGGCCCCACGATGTAATAAAAACCTGAGATCACCTACATCACCAGCCAGCGGTCCCCACGAGGGAAATGGATTAATAAACATACTAAATGATGTTTTTTTGAAAATGTAAAAATGCAGAATGTTTCCTGTGATGGTTAGGTTTAGGGATAGGGGTAGTGTAGGGGGATAGAAAATACAGTTTGTACAGTATAAAAACCATTACGCCTATGGAGAGTCCCCACTAAGATAGCAAAACAAACCTGTGTGTGTGTGTGCGTGTGTGTGTGATATGTGAGCAAGGGTGTGTGTGCGTGAGTGAGAGTTTGTGTGAGCGTGTGTGCATGTTTGTGTGTATGTACGAGTGTGTGTGACTGCGTGTGTGTGTGCACCTCTGAGTGTGTGTGTGTGTGTGTGCGTCTGTGATAGTGTGTATGTGTGTCTGTGAGAGTGTGTGTGTTTGTGTGCGTGTATAAGTGTGTGTGACTGCGTGTGTGTGTGCGCGCCTCTAAATGTGTGTGTGTGCATCTGTGTGAGTGTGTGTGTGTGTATGTGTCTGTTTGTGTGTGTGTATGAGTGTGTGTGACTGTGTGTGTGTGCGCGCGCCTCTGAGTGTGTGTGTGTGTGTGTGCGTCTGTGATAGTGTGTGTGTGTGTGTCTGTGAGAGTGTGTGTGTGTGTGTTTGTGTGCGTGTATAAGTGTGTGTGACTGCGTGTGAGTGTGCGCGCGCCTCTAAATGTGTGTGTGTGTGTGTGCATGCATGTTTGTGTGTATGTACGAGTGTGTGTGACTGCGTGTGTGTGTGCGCCTCTGAGTGTGTGTGTGTGTGTGCGTGTCTGTGATAGTGTGTGTATGTGTGTCTGTGAGAGTGTGTGTGTGTGTGTGTGCGCGCATTTGTGTGTGATATGTGAGCAAGGGTGTGTGTGCGTGAGTGAGAGTTTGTGTGAGCGTGTGTGCATGTTTGTGTGTATGTACGAGTGTGTGTGACTGCGTGTGTGAGTGCACCTCTGAGTATGTGCCTCTAAATGTGTGTGTGCATCTGTGTGAGTGTGTGTGTGTGTTTGTGTGTGTGTATGAGTGTGTGTGACTGCGTGTGTGTGCTCGCCTCTGGGTGAGTGTGTGTGTGTGTGTCTGTGAGAGTGTGTATGTTTGTGTGTATGAGTGTGTGTGACTGCGTGTGTGTGCGCGCGCCTCTGAGTGTGTGTGTGTGTGTGTGTCTGTGATAGTGTGTGTATGTGTGTCTGTGAGAGTGTGTGTGTTTGTGTGCGTGTATAAGTGTGTGTGACTGCGTTTGTGTGTGCTTGTGCCTCTAAATGTGTGTGTGCATCTGTGTGTGTGTGTGTGTGTGTTTGTGTGTGTGTATGAGTGTGTGTGACTGCGTGTGTGTGCTCGCCTCTGGGTGAGTGTGTGTGTGTGTGTCTGTGAGAGTGTGTGTGTGTGTGTTTGTGTGCGTGTATAAGTGTGTGTGACTGCGTGTGAGTGTGCGCGCGCCTCTAAATGTGTGTGTGTGTGTGCATGCATGTTTGTGTGTATGTACGAGTGTGTGTGACTGCGTGTGTGTGTGCGCCTCTGAGTGTGTGTGTGTGTGTGCGTGTCTGTGATAGTGTGTGTATGTGTGTCTGTGAGAGTGTGTGTGTTTGTGTGCGTGTATAAGTGTGTGTGACTGCGTGTGTGTGTGCGCGCCTCTAAATGTGTGTGTGCATCTGTGTGAGTGTGTGTGTGTGTGTTTGTGTGTGTGTGACTGCGTGTGTGTGCTCGCCTCTGAGTGAGTGTGTGTGTGTCTGTGAGAGTGTGTGTATGTTTGTGTGTATGAGTGTGTGTGACTGTGTGTGTGTGTGCGCGCCTCTGAGAGTGTGTGTGTGCGTCTGTGAGAGTGTGTGTATGTTTGTGTGTGTATGAGTGTGTGAGACTGTGTGTGTGTGCGCGCGCCTCTGAGAGTGTGTGTGTGTGTGTGTGTGTGTGTGTGCTTGTTTTTGTGATTTATGAGGACACAAATGTGTATAATGACATGGGTATTACACTGGTATTACGATGTAAACATGAAATATGAGGATAGCTTTAAAAAAATAGCTTTAAAAACATACTACTTTAGGTGTAGGTGGAGAAAATGTACAGTTTGTACAGTATAAAAACTATTACGCCTATGGAGAGTCCTCACTAAGATAGCAAAACAAACCTGTGTGTGTGTTTAGTCATGGATTGTGTGACCCTGTGAACTGGGGTGAATCAGCCCAGACTCACTGTTTTTCTTCCTAGTTACTGTTGCCGCGTTACCCTCTATAATCACACAGGATGGTACCTGACGACCGGCTCCAGACACACAGCGTGGTTTTCACGGACATGACCTCTCACTCAGCAGGGGTCAGGGGGTAAATGTCACACAAACACACACGGACCGATACACTCTCTAAATGAGAATGCAAACAAGCAGACAGACACACTAAAGCACACACATTATTGTCAGTGACAGACACCAGCAATAAAAGAGTACAAATCCGTTTGGGATCAAACTCCTGTCATATATAATAACTGGACTCTCAATAATTATCCAAATACATCAATAAAATGAACACACACACATATGTATATTATATAACATATATAATGAACATATATATAAATATGCAAGTCTTACATCAAGATAACTGACAACTGAGCACAGTTTTAGACATTGATGAAACTGAGACACGTGATATTACACTGGCCTTTTTCTCATGAGAAACATCATGGATTCTTCATCTACATTTGCTCTCCATTTAATCTCATTGCTGTAGGAGAAACAGCATTAAAGAGATCTGGTTCTTAATGCAGGGAATGATCTTGAAGCAATAACAAACCATTGAGCAGTTTAACAGGATGTACGACAACACTGCAGTTCCTCTGCCAAATGCGTCACTCGGCACCTTATAAACTCATTCTAGACACATTAAACTCACCTCTCATAATCACACATGATGGTGTTACAGCAGAAACATGCTCTGCGCAGGTCAGTGCGCTGCAGATTTACTGTATGTTACTGTAACGTTTTGCAGTAACAAACCTTAGTACTCAAATGTTGATGTCAGTACAATTTTTTGATTTAAACTGCTGCTCCACCATCCCAGCTCAAAGGGAGCGTTCTCAGAACGTTCTTTCAAAGTTATGAACAAACTTCCCTATGCCCTTAATGTATTCCCTAACATTTGCATTACCAAGAAAAAATGTTTTAAAAAAATGTTTCAAGTCCCCCAATAATTTTATCCTTTAAAAAACGCATCTTTAATCACCAAAATGACATATTTAAATGTTTTTTCTTGTGAAAATGTCTTAAAATATCTTGAATGTAACTTGACACCCTTCCTTCATTTAGTATACACTGAAACATGAATATGTAAATTAGCCCCGCCTCCACTCACTCACACGAGCTCAGAGATCCATTCGGTCAACTTTACTAAGGTAAACGCTGCACAAAGGTATCGCTCTTTACAACGTCGGATACATAACGGTTATTAATATGATTACCCTTTTGCTTTACTACATTATTAAACAGCTTATAATGTGTTGCTAATGTTACACAAACCATGTTCCTGTTTGTGTCGAACAGCTGCCTTATCCTTAGAAACGCTTTGAACACCTTAGAACATCAGTGGAGAAAGGCATATAGTTCATCATAACATCATGCACCCGCTATATTGCTAAATGTACATGATTTTTCATATCAGCAGAAAAATATACCAGTATAACCTTCTCTTGAGACTCCCCTGCTTCAGAGCAGTCATAGTTAATGATGTGCTAAACCCCGCCCACACATTGACGTGATTGGTCAAAAGGTAGTTTGTGACGTAAGAAACACCAGTGATTGTCTTTGCAGTTTTAAAAAGAAAATACTCCGCAATTGTGTTGACTTATGAATTTGTCTTAAAGCATATTAAAAACACCACATAGACATATAAACAACATTAAACACTTGATTTTCACCACAGGGGGACTTTAAAAAACTGGACGTTCGGAAATGACCTTTTCATAACTTAATAGGAACATTAGCAAAACATTCTAATTTTGTAAGCTTGGATGTCAGTAGAGCTGAAAGACAAAACTGACCAGAAGAGGCCAGTTTATGTTCATGACCTCTATAGCGCCCCCTGTGGCAACACTGAGAACTCTTGCATAGCTCGAAGCTTCTCTGTTCATGTGTTGGAGTGTTTCAGTAAGTGGCTCTGGTGGTGTAACGCTAATGTACCATTAATCTGTTGGCGGTGGAAGTCGGCGCTCCCAGAGAGAGCGGCACAAACTAATCTACTTTACTGTATCAGCCTGCACGAGCCGGGCCGGGACACAGCCTGACTCCGACCGGCCTCACGACACACACAGATTTACAATATTAATGCAGACAAAAACAAAAGCACATTTTCTGTTGCTTTTCATGTAAACATAAACAAATACACATTACTCTACAGAACTCACTTAACTGCTTCATAAACATTTATTTATTCAAGAAAACATGACCTGAGAAGTGGCCTAATCTTTTATGCCTTCAAATGTGTCCTCAAGGGAGATTTTGTCAGATTTACTTGTTCAAAATATAGCCAAGTAAACACCCACAAACACACTGTTCTCTTAGTTACAGTAACTTTGTTGTTTAGGTCACAGTCACCAATGCATCAGTGTCAACCACAAATTCTGAATCACTTTCGTCTTAAAAACCTCAACTCTTCACTTTTCTGAGAAGTTCGTCTCCAAACTTCTCCAGTCCACCTTAAATCAAGACCCATCCCTCAGCTTCACAAGTCCCATGAAAATGCCCTTTCGGACAGTCTCACACTGCCATCTATAGACCACTGTGAAGTACTGCAGACCTGCAGGCTCTTAAGGTGGACCAGAGGAATTATGACTCCTTCACAAGATGTCAGAATTGTATCTCAAAGCAAGTAGCTGAAACTCAAGTTTGTCATTTTAGGTTTCTTTTTCAGAATGAAAAGATCAGATCTTACCAAAGGTTCTGTAAATAATTGTATTCTACCAAGCTTGGATGGATTTACCACAAGTTAAAGTAATTTTCACCTTGCCTCCACTAGGGGGCTCATAGTTCTTCCTCGCAGGCGCAAGCTGAGACACGCCAACAGCTGTTCGGTGTCCAGCAGATGCACAGCTGTACTGTTCTTGGAATAGAAGGTACATTTTGGACAGTATGTATTAGATCAGACCCTTATGAAATGATCCACATGTGAGATTTACAATGTATCTTTCTCTGGAATGTCTTAAACACTTGATAATATTAAGAACTCATTGGTGATTGTTCTCTCTTATAGGATAGCCAACACTAGGGTTGAAGGCGTGCTATTTTCTTAAACTCTTAAAAGTCTTAAACTTTTAAAAGTCTTAGAAGAACTTTCTTTTAAAGTCTTAAAAGAAAACGCACTCTGGGCAGACAACAACAGAAGGAACTGCAGTGGGGTGCAGAAGGATGCACTTCTCGTGATGATGAAAGAAAAAGAGATGCAATCAGTCCAATTCATCCTGGATCTAGAGAGAGAGAATGAGAGGGAAAACCTACAGAGACTAGTGGCACAATGAAGAGATAGCAGCTTTGAGATTACAGAAAGAAACTGAGATAACCTAAATATGAGCTACTCCAGAGCCACATCCGGGCTGAGACTGACCCACCACACACACTGTGGGTAGAAAAGAACGGCTGCTTGTGGGTTTGGTAACGGCACACGGCACATTACGATCCTGATTATGTAGCCACATGTTTACAAACACACATACAGCGGCTCCAAAAAGTATTTGGACACACTTATAAATGTCAATCATTCAGTGACAAAGTCAAAGGAAGTGCATTTATTGTAAAGAAGGATGCACAAACACACTTTACAAACAGCATGTGTGCAAGATCAGTGTGAGATCCGGAAGCAAAACGCCATTAACTGCAGAGGTTCTAACAAATAAAAAGCAAAAGCTGTCTGAAATGACCACTTCTGGATTTTGCATGAATATGTAAACTCATTTATACAGGAGAGCAATGTTGGCCTCCACGATTTTGCTATAGCATTGCTTAAAAATTGGTTTGTTGTTGCCATTGTATGAACTCATTTGCCCAACTGGATGTTCATTAAATTATTGTATTTTTTCTTCCGCAGAATAAAAAGGCATATGTGTTTGGGATAACTGGAGGGTGAGTACAATCAGGGTTCGACATTAATATCCGCAAACCCGCCAAATGCGGTATTTCAGCAGGGGCATGTGACACAGTCACTCCTACTAGCCACTTTGGCGGGTTGAATTTTATATATAATATATACATTTTTCAATTGTAGTCTTTTAAAAAGACATCTGAAATAACAAACTAAGTGCAATGTAGTGTTGTCAAAAATATAGATTTTTCAATACATATCGATACTGAAATATCTGAAATGCTTCCAATACTCATTTTCCACAGATACACGATACCATCTGCGCTTTCTCTCGCTCTCATCTCTCCGACAGCGAGTTGACACACAAACCTGCCTCATTTCATTTGCTCTGGATGAATATTGTTGGTGTTACAGGGATTGAATTTCGCCGTCGTATTGTGCATAATTTTACTCATTCCCACAGATTTTTTTCTCACCCCCAAAGTGTGCCACATAAAGCTGCCTCTCAGTACTAAATTAAGTTCTTTTTCCCTGCTTATTGCACTTAAACAGTCAAATACACACAAAATAATGTCAAAATGCCGTTCTTGACGAGTATTCACATAAACGCAGTCAGTTATGTTTTAAGTGAACGTAAACAGTTGAGGAACAAAACGCATGTG
Organism: Anabarilius grahami; assembly: GCA_003731715.1. Classification (NCBI taxonomy): domain Eukaryota; kingdom Metazoa; phylum Chordata; class Actinopteri; order Cypriniformes; family Xenocyprididae; genus Anabarilius; species Anabarilius grahami. The sequence continues at coordinate 1,816,348 of RJVU01042594.1, forward strand.
TAACAGTATAATGGATCTGTGCGCCAGGTTTTAAAGTGACAGCAGCCTAATATACCGGCTGCCAAATTATGAGATAATATTAAAAAATATCTATATGGCAGTTTTTCCCAATGGTATCAATGTCAAAATTGTGACCAGTGAAAAAGCTGAGTAGCTAGTATCTTTGGAAAACCTCTTTACACAGTGGCTGGTGAGCAAAAAAGTTAAGTGCTGAGTACAATGATGACACAATGCAAAATATCCCTTAAAGTAAAGCAATAGCATCTGTTCCTCCTAAAAATCAGGAAGCGTTCATCATTTTTTAACTGGAGAGTCACAGTGCTTCTCTGTCACCCCACACAACATATGTTGTTCACTCTCTGGATTGTATGAAACTGGTTAATGGATTTCTCTGCTTCTCCCATTTCCATCAGAGCATGTCTCAATAACATCATACGGAGCTATTTCCCCTTGAGCGCAAATGACAGACCGCACGCATCCAGACTGAGCCTTTTTGATAGCATGGCTGGAAACTTGAGCGTGCTCCAAGTTCTCACCATAGCCAAGCTGGCAACAGCTGGAGAATTAGCCAAAGCGCTGCTTGAGTGATAGGATCTCCCCGCACTTGATTGCGCTTTTGCGTAAGCCAATTGTTATTGGTGCGTTATTGTGACTCATTATTGTGCAAGACTCTCAAAGTGACGACTCGCTGAATTGCTCTGACGTTAATGTGTGCCGATCTCCAGGGAACCTAATCCCACCAGATACTTCTGTCCCTGCAGGCTGCAGGAGGGATGGGGACCACGTTTCTCTCAGCGGTGGGCTGCTCTCGTCAGAACCAACCGCAGTACTGCAAAAAATGCACAAGCACACCTGACGTTGTTTGCCAGAACCCTAGGGTGTCGTTCGCTAAGAAGAATCAAGAATGTTTTGGCTTAGGCCTTGCCCCAATATTGCTGTATTTCTTGGCAAACCCTTCTGTTTTGTGCACTGTAGGGTTCCATGATTGTTGAGTCTGAAAGAGCAGAGGGCAGCTCCAGCTGCAAATCTCTTATTTGACCAAGAGAAGAGGCCCTGCTGTGAGAGACGCAGAACCTTCCAACATGTAGACAACACGGATCAAGAAGCAGTTCGCATTCAAGGCTTCCAGGCATTCCGGCAGCAAGCCTCAAGAGCTTGCTAAGAAGTGATGTGGCAAAGCAATATTTCATCCCACTTTCACTCTGTGAATTGTATGGATAAACAAGTTGTGCATTGCCAGTGTTTCTCAGTCCACGTTTGTCATTGACTAGAGACTAGGATGGACCACCCAAGTAAATGGATCCAGGATGGAGAATCGCTGGAAGGTCTGAATGGAGGTTCCACAGGAAGGAAGTGTTCACTGCAGTCTAATCTCCAGGGTCATGATGCATAGACTCGCTTTCCCTTTAAATCACACAAGCTACTAATCCTTAAATGGTATAAAAAGGAGGCTAGGGAATACTGCTATTGCTGATCCACAGTGGAGATTACGGACTTGGATCTTGAGGTCCCAGGTAAAGATCAAAGAGCTTAAGGGTACACAAAATCTCTGTAGCTATAGGGGTCAGAGTGTCTTTTCCTTGCGCTTGGTGGAGGGTTGGATGAGGGATGGGGGTTGGGGCTTGCACTGTTGTCAGCACCTCCTCCTGTGTCCATTAGGGTGATAAGACCTCCATTGAAGTCCTGCCAGAAGAAGATAATGGCAGCTCTGACAGGAGCGCTCTGTGAAGGAGCCGCTAAACGGGGCCCGCAGTGTAGCCCCCTCTAATGGCAGCTGCCATCCCCCCTTCACCCGCTGGTCTTTATCTCCTAACAGGCGCCCCCTTCGGACCGGTGGCTTTCATCACCTGCCAGAACTGGCTGGAAGGCCACAGGGCTTTGGGGACTTATCCTGTACAACCCCTCTGCCGTGTGCCAGTCCAAGGCTGTGAGGTCAACTTGCAGTTTCTATGGGCCTCATTGAGAAACACAGAGAAGATCTCTTGATGTCTTGATAGGGAAACCTTGTAAACTAGGAGGATGCACAAGTAAACAAACGAGTGGCTGCATATACAATAACATCCTCCTCTTTCTATCCTATTTCTTGTTATTTGTCTTCTGCATTGGCCTCCCTCATATTTGACCCGGTCTCACCATCCCCCCTTCTCGCACATGCTCATAAACACGCTAAAAACCATGCATGTTTCCCTGAGTCAGCTGAGAGCAGGCCTTTGATCTATTGTCGTTTTTTTCACCATGGTTTCCAGGCCCTGCTCAGTGGGAAGTGTGTCTGGATCTGGTCTCTATTGTGTGGTCTATACCCGGGTATATTCCTTTGAGGCTCTGAACATGGTCTGTTCACAATATTCAGTATTGAAATGATGCAGTTTGTAGTCATCACCCTATTTACCATGTCAATCATAAAGCCACAAGAAAACAGTGAGGCGCCACAGGTCCATTGAGATTAACAAAAGATTTGGCTTGCAGTTTTCTCTTTGTCTCGTGCTCTCGATTTCATTCTGAATGCCATGGCAGAAATTTGCATTTTTTCTTCTTTTTCTTCTTTCCTCCTAGAGAAAGCAGATTTAACTCAGAAGCTAAGGCACGTTTTGACAGAGATTATGTGGAAAGTCAACCTGAGGGTCTGGAGCTCATCTTTACGGTGACTGCTAATTGATTCAACAACCAGTTCTTTTGCAATACAATATAAGACATTTTCATAGAGTATAGACTAGTGACAAACAGATATGCTTTTTAGTGGCCAATGCCAAGATCTAGTGAGCAAGCAGCTAATATAATATCAATATATACTGCTTAAAACTATTTAATGACATAAACAGTGCCCTACATGTAGGCTTTATAAGCAAAGCTATTCTTATACAATAAACATAAGATCTTCTGAACAGCTCACAGTTATGTCTTATCCTTTGTTTATGGTCATTATCATAGATAGAGGGATGGATGAAGGATTAATCTTGACCTAGTTTCAACTCTGCCAGCTTGACTGCTTGTGGTTTGTTTTCTGTATTTGGTAAGTACTTTCCTTTTCATTGCTGCATGGTCCCTTTGGGCCCGAGGAGTAGCAAAGCCAGATTCATAACCGCTAACTGAGTGCTTTGGTCTTGTTGTAGGCTGGTGAAGGATGAATATGGAAGATTATGTCCTACTGCTTTTGGCAAAGAACTGCATCACAGTCAGAAACAGATCTTGTGCTAGACCACCATCTACATCTTCTTTGCCTGTACCAGGTGGAACATTTTCAACATAAATTGCGTATGAAGACATCCACTGCTGAGTTTCCCATAGCTGCCGCACCTGTGCAAATGGAAGAATGCATCAGTATGCATGCTCAAGAGATTCAGCTAAACCATCCCAGAGATGTGGTAAACTCTTAAGTATGCACAGTGGAATGAACGTCAGAGCAGTTTGGAACAAATAATAACTCAGTCTCTCAGGCAGAACTGACCTCATTTTTGACCTCACGCAGAGAAAAAAAGTGACTTGATTGCTAAAATCCTTAACTTACTATGGATGCGTTTGGAACTGTATACTTCCCTTCTATATAGTAGGCAAAAAGCAGTAGGCAAATGAATAAGTATGTCCGAATCCTTATATATATATCCTCAGTATTCATAATATTCAGTATTCAGAATAAGTATGTCCGAATCCTTATATATACAGTATATCTTTAGTATTCATAAAAGAGTAGGTGGTAAGAGTAGTGGGTGCTCTTATAAGATTTGGACGTGCATATACTAATGTTGTGTTAGAATATTCTTGCTTACCTAGGAGAGAACAGTATGTGAAAAGAGTAGTATGTTCGAAACCTCAGTATTCATAAAAGCCCAAATGCAGAAAAAAGTGACTTGATTGCTAAAATCCTTAACCCTCAGTATGAACAATAGTTATAGTGAGGAAATCCTACTAAATTAAACCTGACCTTGCCTCTGTACTTCGTGAGACACGTGTGTGGTTAAGGATTAATTGCGCTGTGATGATTTTCCTGGTAACACGCTGCTGGATTACCTGCATTTAGGAGGCATGGAAAATAGCGACAATCCCACTGATGTTTCAAAGATCTTGGTAAGATATATGTGTGGCCACAGGAAACAGTGAAGGTATAACCTCCTTCAAACTAGGCCAATGATCTCTTTTGATAAGTCAGAGCGGGAAAATGTTTCCCATACTCTCTCTTAAAAGTACTCAAGGACTCAGCACAACACAATAAATAGAGAAATAAAAGTCCTTGATTGCCGCTGATTAAGACATTAATGAAAACAAAATGAACACATATTTTTTAGCCCATTCCCCTGATGAATGTAAGGTAGTCCATCTTCTTTTGCTCAAATGTTCTTGAAACTGCATATTCCCATTTGTCTCCGCTCCTCATTCTTGCCGACTCCTACATTTGCCTCCCATACTTTCACAATTCTCCCTCTCAAGTGCTTCCTTTCATAGGTGACCTTCATCACATGGATCACATGCGATTGTCAGGGCATTATGAATAGTGTGGTAAAGAGCAGGTTAGTGGGGTGTTGTCCTGTGCATATGGCAGCTATCTGGTTTAATTGTACTGGGTTTCCACCTCTTGTAGCTCTTTTTTTTTTGTGGCGACCATCTGGAAATGGTGTGTTCTCAATTAACTCTCATTCTCTTTGTTCATGGGTTCAGCAATCCCAATGATTCTGTAAATATCTACAGCACACCAGAACTGCCTCCTCAGCGGAATTAACATTTCTCTTATACATTGGGCCTATCATCGGCTCCGATACAGTTGGAGAGTTGCTCAAATTCCCGTTTTCACCAAAATGATGCTGGTGCCAGAGCATCCCTCTCTCAGAACCGGTCCACATTCACACACAGACATGAAAGTCAAATGTTACGACATAAATTACTCGCAAACATTGCCAATTTTCCAACCCAAACCCTTTTCTTTGGTTAAAAACGTTGCAAACTGAGCCAAATCAGGAATTGCCTCCAGCACCAGCGTTCTGCCAGTGGAAAAGAGGTAACATGATTTCAGTTTGATATTTGCAAGCTAACAATGGCTTATATATGATAGTAAGAAGAATTAAAAATGGCGTATTCAAGTAATGTTGGAAAAAACATTTACGAGTTGAATAGGCCTACACATTATCGCCTCCATTAATTATGAATGGGAAATTCAGAACTTTCTTTAATCTTTGAGTTTTCGAGGGAAGGGCATGTCAGTGAGAAAACATGCCAGATGCAATGGATACAGCATCTGTATTCTTGCACCTACAAAATACAATAGTTTTGTACAATTATGATAACTATTCAATTTACAGCACCTTCAAAAATTGAATAAAAGCATTAAAAAGCAAAAACACACTGCTGCCCATTCTTTCATTTAGTAGAGTTTCAAAATCTTGCTGATTATTTTGTAGAAAAGTGCATCGCCATCTTGTTCTGACATGGTAATTACGACTTTGTAAATGTGAACTTTCCAGGAGACACAAAGAAATATTGGGTAAAGCAATCAATTCAATGCATACTTCTCAATAATTAATAAATAAATAAATACAAATATATTTTAATCAACATTCCATGCCTCTGTTCACCATCGTTTTTCACCGATTTCATTGCAATGCATCATGGGATTCCCTTATCTGATTAGGATGTTATGCTGCCTTACAATTTGAATTAGTCCACCAATTTTCCCTTCGCTTTGAAGTGAAGTGAAGTGAAGTGACATGTGGCCAAGTATGGTGACCCATACTCGGAATTTGTGCTCTGCATTTAACCCATCCAAGTGCACACACACAGCAGTGAACACACACACCGTGAACACACACCCGGAGCAGTGGGCAGCCATTGCTGCGGCGCCCGGGGAGCAGTTGGGGGTACGGTGCCTTGCTCAAGGGTCTCACCTCAGTCGTGGTATTGAGGGTGGGGAGAGCGCTGGACATTCACTCCCCTCACCGACAATCCCTGCCAGACCTGAGACTCGAACCCATGACCTTTTGGGTTACAAGTCCGACTCTCTATCCATTAGGCCACGACTGCCCCAGCATTGCTTAAGCATCTCACTAAGATTTGGAGCAAAAAATTAGTTGGTATTTGTTGACTGTTCCCCCACAGGATATCAAGTTTGTTTAATTAAAAGGGTTAAATAGCTCTTTGAGTGGTAAGAACATCCAGTCGATATATGTTTCAAAGTTGTGTCTTTCTTCAGGTATCACCTAAGGCTGTCAGCTCTGTGAAGATGATAAATGTTCATCTGATGAGAGCTAACCGAGGCCTCAAAGAGCCAAACTCATGCGATCAACACCGTGAGCGTTTCCCAGAGTGCCAGGATCTCACACATCTGAAATGAGAACATGAGGGATGGTGCCAAAGGCCTGCAGCCCAGCACAAATGGAGGTGATAAATGAATGTAATCCATCTGTCCCTCTGAAAAACTAACAAATGGTCGTAAAAATTAATTGATCTCGTGTGCATGGAAAAAGTGACTGGCTCCGTCCTTCATTATTTTTCTGGGGCACCCAGATTTGCAGCCAAACGTCTGATGTGCATCATACAGCAGTGTTTATTTGGCTGCACTTCTAATGTGAAGTATAAAGCAGTGGTGCCCTTCAATTAAGAGCCAGCAATTGCTCGATCCAGCACCTGGGGTGAGCGGCCATCCGTGCAGAGGTCTTCCACGCTATGCGTTTGACCTGTATAAGACGTGCCGGAGGCAATGGGAAAATAATGTCATTTGTGTATAAATAGTGTCTGTGGAATGGCTTCGGGCCATCTTTCCACATTCCCTAATGTGAGAACTGTTGTGAACTGGACAGGACTTTTGTCCAATATCTGAAGTACAAACGTTTTTGGTCAGCTTTGTGCCATCTCACATTTAAGCTTTTTTACAGTCTTTGTTGCTCATGTCACCATCCAGCTAAGTTTGCATGCTCCTCAAGAGCGCCTAGAACCGAAGAGTAAATCATCTTCCGTCTTCAACACAAAGCTCTGAACTCTCATGTGTCTAGACGCGATTGTTGGCCTTTCTTAGCTGCAAAGAGGTTTTCCATAAGGTCACATATTGTAGAGATTATTGTGTGTGAATGGGAAGGTGTGTGTGTCCCATCATGCAAAATCATAGTCTCAAGCCAACAGTACAGAAGATGGTCTATTAAACACCGGAGGTCCTTTAATTCAATGTACTCCATCAGATATGGGTCATTTTTGTTGCAGACATGATTTCGCCAAGTTGGAAATCATTTGTTGTTCTTGGAAGAACTTTTCTATCGCAAAATCTAAGTCCAAACTCCTTACTAACCTCTAAAATCAGAGAGATATAATAACTTGGTAAGATTGTCTGAGCCCTTATCCATTAAATCAGGTTTTGTTTTTCAGGTCCATCAAGGATGTGGAATCAGGAACATTTCCTACGTGGGTAAAATCACACTGTTGCAAACATTTCGGCAGTTCCCTCCAAATAATAGTTTTGATGACAGAGAACTTGCTGACACAGTCGGAGACTGAAGGGTGTGAGTGTTTTATAAGACATGCTTGTGTGTTTTTTCTTTCATCTGTACTTTTGTTTACTTTACCAGTGGTGTGAATGTGTGTGGCAGGACTATCTGTTTGAACAAACTACGGATGATGGGAGAAGCGTTTGAAATGATTTTGCAATTCTGCTTGGTGCCTTTAACAGCTGGATAGTGAAGTAAAAGCATCATGAGGCATTGTTTATGTTTTGATTTATTTAAAGAGGACTTATAATGCCCCTTTCACAAGATGTAATATAAGTCTCTGGTGTTTCCAGAATGTGTCTGTGAAGTTTCAGCTCAAAATACCCCACAGATCGTTTATTATAGCTTGTCAAATTTGCCCCTATTTGGGTGTGAGCAAAAACACATAGTGTTTGTGTGTGTCCCTTTAAATGCAAATGAGCTGCTGTTCCCGGCCCCCTTTCCAGAAGAGGGCGGAGCTTTAACAGCTCAACAACAACAAAGCTGGAGAATCTCACGCAGCCAAAATGAGGATTGTCAGTAACGGTGTTCAGCCTTACATTGTTCAAACCGGAGTCGACACTGATGGAGAGACTCAGGAAGAAGTTACAACTTTTAGAATGAAACTGGACGTTTCTGAATGGTTAGTGGATAAATGTATGTAGTTGCTGTGGAGTTGATTCAACTTATCCACTAGCATGTGCCGTCATGTTCATCTTTTGTGTTGAATTGACCCTCGTTTGTGAAGCAGTCCGGCGTAAAATGACGGCATGACAACAACACTGTACTACAACAACTCTTCCCCTTCTCTAAAGCAGCCCAACATGGCCCCGCCCCCTTTGTTGTGTGTTCACGGAGACGGGGTTTATGTAAATTTTACAGTTAGTGATGTCACTAACCCGGGAAGAAGCTTGTTGTAGTTCCTACCAGCAGTTTGTTGTAGTCCTTAAACAGAGATTTCTGTAAAAGGAAATATCTCCCTTTGCTTTGAACTTTGAGCATCGTAACTTTGCAGATGTTGTTTATGCTCAAACAGCAACATTACACACTAACTAAAGTTAAAAAAGTGAACCACCTCTTTTAAACTAAAATTAAAAAAACAATATTCCTATTTTTAATCACACTTGTTCCTCCTCCAGTATAGTGTTTGAAAGCATTTCATTTTGCACCCTATGAAGTTTCTATACTTTCATTTGTGTTGTTTCACAGTTTTTGTTGAGTCAGTGTGTCCAAAACTTTGACTTAAAGTGCACTTAGAGTGTGCATTTTTGCATTAAATTCAATTGTATTGCAGATCAAAAATGCAATGCGACAGCATCTTTTCAGAAGATCCTAAAACCGCGATACACACAGGCTCATGAAGGAATATGAGACAGCCATTAACCACTGAAGAGAATTCAGCCAAGTCAACATCTTTGTGTCTTTCTGCCCACATTCCACCCACATTCCTGCCTGTTAAAAACAACAGTGCTGGGGAATAATTACCTCCACGTGTTCAGGCCTACATGTCACCGTCTCAAGAGCACGAGGATAAAACTCGTTCACAGATGGAGACTGTTGGTCAAGTTGTGTTCTCTTGTGTTGTAATTTGTCTGTTGTGGTGTTTTATTCAGTACAAGTAATGGCAGCTACTTTCCCACTTCATTTGGAATGGGAATGGGAATGTGCGTCTGTCATACATCTTCTGGAGTTCTGCCTGAACAAATCATCTTCCACAGTCGAGCAGCACGGAGCCAGTTTTATCTTCCAGAGCGGCTCATCGTCTGTCATTCTCTCACTGCTGAAACCATTTCACCTTCTCACTGTGTAGTTTCATGATTTTGAAATATCTTAGGCCCTGTTTACAGCTGGTATTAAGATGCATTTTGATTGATCAGATCTAAATACAGGTGTAAACAGGGCCTAAAATGTTTTGAGCTTGTCCACTTTCGACCTCTTCCAGAGGTAGTTGAAAACGCATTTGACTGGATTGCTTTCATAGTGTAGAAGCTCATGTGGTCGAACGCATTCGGACAGCCATTAAAAGACCCCTATTCTCCACCTACTGAACTAATGAGCAAATATTATGGGAAGTGTGCTAGAAAGACGGGATTTAAACTTCGTCGACTGAAGACTCAAGTTTGGTTTGATGATGAAAAACGTACCAAGCACAATGTTCTCTCACCATTCCTGATTTCTAACACACACTCACAGCGTTCGGCTGGTCTTGCGGCTGTCAGAGAAACGAAAGCTGCTGATCTCCATAGGTGCGTCTCAGTTTGCGTACTTGTGCACTATTCTATGATGTTTTTAAGTACAAATAGTGCGAGTAGTGCGTTCAAACAGAAAATTCCAAAAAGAAAAAGTACACTTTATATACCCGGATGATCCACTAAATTAATGGAAAAAACAATGTGTGGAATGTTGGATACTTCATGCACTCGACTGTCGCAGCTTTAATTACGTAGTGGAGGGGAAGGGGCTGTCAGACTCTGATGTTAAAAGACAAAATAACCTTATACAATTCACGCACTACACTGATGAGTACATAGTGCATAAGTACATAGTGTATAAGTGCATAGTGAATAGTGCGTCATTTGGGACGCAACTCATGTGTTTTTCCGTTGTCAGGGCCTGAGATTATCTTAAGAGGAGGAGGGAAGTTCTTTCTTACCTGTTTTTATATTTTCTGTTTTCACTTTAATTTTAGTACATTTTTAGTGATTTTGTTGTGCTTTTCTCATTTATAGTTTTTTTTTTTATGTTTATGTAGTTTTTATTCATTTTTATTAGCTTAAGTTTATTTAGTTTTAGTTTTTCAAGTTAAATAAACAAAAATGGGAAAAGTTGCCTTGTCAACTTTTAAAAAATATTTTATTTTATTTATTTAGTTTTAGTTTTTTTTTGGTTGTTTTTGTTTATTTAGTTTTAGTTATTTTAGTATTTCAAGTTAAATAAACAATTAGAAATGTCCCCTTGGCAACTAGCTGAAATAAAGTTTTAAATATTTAATTTTATTTCAGTTAACGTTTATTTTGTTTTGAAGTAATGAATTTTTATTTATTTATTTTGATGGTTTTAGTTAAGTACTGTATATAACCCTGGGAAGATAACACCACAACACTCTTGCATCATGGCAGTGAGTTTTGCATGAGAAAAAATATTTTTGTGTTTAATGTATGGATATTTTTCACAAAAGATTCTTTTTGGTTACTCTTTATTACAACGGTCCACTTTAGACATTCTACTAACTATAAGTAACTTTGTAACTACATGTCAACTAACTCTCATTAGAGTATTAGTAGACTGTAGTAGACTGTTATGAGACTGTTTGGGTTAGTAGAATAAGTGTTGTTGCAAAGTTCCTTATAGTCAGTAGAATGTCTGAAGTGGATCGTCGAAATAAAGTATAATCACTCGAGCTGCGTTCCGTCGAAACTGAATTGGTGACGTTGCCGTTGCTTGCATCATGTTTTGCCAGTTTGGCTCGAGCAGCTCTTGTCTGTGAGTGTTTGGCGCGTCTCATACGGTCAGCAGTGAACCATCATGTTACTGAGGAATTCTAGAGAAACGCTACTAGTTTCTTCAGGCTATGAACCCATGTGACCCTTGACTTGCCTCAGTCTCACATTCAGATTTATGACCATATAACTGCACACTTATCTGCTTTTGACTCTTGGTGAATTCATTGATTGATTGATACTCATAATGTCTCGAATAAACACATTTCCCAAAGTCCAGATTCCTGCATGCAGGTTTTCTCTGTATTCCATTTAAAGACCCAGAAGAAGATGTTATTGCTCAGATGTTACAGTTCAGGAGTTTTGAGACGTGTTTCGTTGAGGTGTCAGCTTTGTCTCAGATTTATTTTACTTGAGTTTTCATGCAGTAAATAAAATGCAAGCTATAAAATGAATGTGAAGCAGCTCAGATGAGAAATGTTGTTCATATTGAGACTTTTGATAGGAAACTTTGTATTTGGTAGTTTTGTTAGTATTTTGAAATAGATTTTGTTATACTTTCTGTTTACATTTAGATACTAATATTGTTTTTGTTAAAATTTTGATATACATTTGATTGTAAATTCTGATGTAATTTTAATTTGAGTAATTTTGTTGTGTAAATATGTGTGCATATTTTTTAAGTTTGTTTGAGTTATTTTAGTACTTTTTATATTTTCTGTAATGAAAGCTGAAAAACATTCCATTTTATCATTCTGCCAACATTAAGAAAACTTTTGAATGTTCTCTGAACGTTCCTGAAACAACATTTAAAAAACGTTAAATGAACATCAAACTAAAACATTTCAGAAAAAACGTTCCATTAACGATGTACGTTTAATTGCTAACGTTTTGAGAACATTATTAAACACCAGATAACGTTGAACGAACGTTCTATTAATATTACAAGAAGAACGTTCATTCGTAACATTGAGAGAACCTTGTCAGAACGTTCAGGAATGTTCCCTGTTTTCTGGGTCTGAAGTGGTTGAATCTGCTGAAGTCCAGCAGGAGAATGTGGAGGTGTTTCTTCACGCAGGTGTTCAGTTCCTATTCAATCTGAATCCTCCATTCCCTCCGACTGTCCCAGCACGTCCCGCCACGTTCCCCCTCCTCTTTTTCCCCTCGTCCTCCATCCTGTCCAGGCGGCACTGATCAATCAGCCGTCCCTCTGCTCTCTCTTTCTCTCTCTTCTGTTAGTTTGTTTTCCTGCGCTGTCATTTTTGATCAATCTCTATATAATATGCTCTACAATACGCCACAAGTTCTCTGTCTCTCTCTCTGCTTCTCTCTTTTGTCATCCGTCTGTTTTTCATTGAATGAATTCATCAAGTCTTTTAGCATTATTCAGCAGTGTTGTGAAGTAATTACTGTGATTAAATGGAGGAACTCCACTGACTTAACTGCGTTTTAAAGTAGTCTGACACTGTTGTCAAAACAATGCAGCAGCTTTTTCCCATAACAAGCATAACTTTTTCCAAAGAGTAGCTTTTGTTTTTTTTATTTCGCATCGTAATGCATCATATATACAGAATGAACGGTTTTAATTAGCATTATTTGAAAAGAAAAGCCATGAGAAGTTCATGCATTTGCATTTATTTAACGTATAACATTATCTATGAACATGCAGAATACTGTATTAAATTCACAACTTCTTCCAGGTTTTATGAAACTACACCTAGCTGTAATTGCTTCAACATTTTCAGTATTTTTCACCGTCTTTCTTTTCATATTCAGCGGATGATGATTTGTATTATGGATAATGAGGCAGTCCTGTTACTGTACGGATATTTCCACTGTGAAACTGGCATGTGACCACATGACAAACGACATGCATTTGACTTTTTCCCTCCTGAGACGTTTCTGGTGAAAGTGAGTTTGTTTATTCAAATATAGGCTGAATGTTGCGTGCTTGCAGATGCAAATCCTTGTTAATGTCGTATACTGTAATTTAATGTAATGCCACATTGAACTCCTCAAATCCAACAAGTTTGGATGTGTGGCGCAGAATTTCATTGCTCAGAAGTCTTTCAGAGCTTCATAGGAGGAACATTTGAGCTCAAAAAGAGATGTTTTCTGAGAGTTTTGTGCTTACGGCACAGATCAACAGCTGTATATACTGTGTATGCAGTGAATAACTGCATAAGTGTTACATTTTGGGAGTCATGAAATATTTCAACATTGGTGTTTGTATTCCTGCCAATCATGTGACCTAGAGAAATGAAAGGTCAAAGTTTTGACCCGTCTTAAACATTTTGAACATATGGGGGGAACATAATGTTGTAGTTGCAAGACCTTCTAATGCACTCTAGTGTTCAAACCTGAAAGGCACAAATTCACACGTCTGTAACGTCCCCATGTGTCTGAGGTGATGCTGTCGTGTGTGTGGTCCGTGTCAGGTCCTCTGTGATGTGCTCTGGGTTCTCTCTGGGTTGTTTTCTTTCTCCGCAGGACCCCAGCCGAACACATGGATGTTGTTGTTCCTCCTCTGCTTCCTACATCACCTCCTTCGTCCTCCTGATGATCCCGGAGAGAGATAGCATGGCTTTACCAGGCCTTTTCATCTCAGGCTGATAGCAGGCCTGCCTGTTGTTGATAAGAATTGCACACTTACATTCTACTGACACAGCTTCTGCTGCACACGTCAGTGTGTATACAGTGTGCAGATTATATACTTTAGTGTATAACCAAAATGCAATGCATTTTACGTGGCATCTTTACAGTTTGATGCATTTGGCAGACACTTTTATACAAAGCGACTGACTTTGCATTGCATTTTATGTATTCCCTAAGAGTCTATTTTGACTCATTATTGAATCAGAATGCCAAAAGTTAAGACCCCCTACAAAATTCACATAAAAATGATAACAGTTTACTTCCAGGAACATGATGACATACAAATGCTTGAAATGTTTACTCACTGTCTACTGTTTCCTTTACTATTGTTAGTAATTGTAGGCCGTGTACTATGGAAGCTTGTTTCCACCACTGAAGAAAAAATAAAAAAGGTAATTGCAACTTTTTATCTCGCAATTCTGACATTTTTTTCGCGCAATTGTGATTTTATATCTTGCAATTCTGATTTTTTCTCACAATTAAAGGTTTTTATCTCACAATTCTGACTTTTTTTTGCGCAATTCTGACTTTTTTCTCACAATTGTGATTTTATATCTTGCAATTCTGACTTTTTCTCACAATTAAAGGTTTTTATCTCAAAATTCTGACTTTTTAACTTAGAATTCTGACTTTTATTTCTCGCAATTCGAGTTTATATCTCACAATTCTGATTTTATAACTCGCAATTCTGACTTTTTTCTCACAATTGTGATTTTATATCTTGCAATTCTGACTTTTTCTCGCAATTAAAGGTTTTATCTCGAAATTCTGACTTTATAACTTAGAATTCTGACCTTTTTTCTCACAATTTCAAGTTTGTCTCGCAAATCTGACTTTAGAACTCGCAATTCTGACTTTTTTCTCACAATTGTGATTTTATATCTTGCAATTCTGACTTTTTCTCGCAATTAAAGGTTTTTATCTCGAAATTCTGACTTTATAACTTAGAATTCTGACCTTTTATCTCACAATTTCAAGTTTATATCCCACAATTCTGACCTTTTTTTCCTCGCAATTCTGACTTTTTTGAGTTTATATCTGGCAATTCTGAGAAAAAAGTCAGAATTGTGAGATAAAAAGACCATCTCTGTTTTGTTACTCCACCAGCAAAAAGAATGTATTCATTTTCTGTATTGAACTGGGTGTTTTTAATGCAAAAATATCTATTGCTATAATTCAAAACCCATAATAAATTTCAAGAGACAAATGTAAATATGCTGTACTTGTGATGACTAAAAAGTGAACAGACCTGCTTCATTAAGACTGACATGATAACCATGTTTGTGTCAGCATCATCTGTGAGTCTGGCAGAAAATTCATCAGAATAACATGTACTGATGAATCACACAATAAGAGCAGGAATGTGTTTTAAAAAAGTCAATATTAATTTCATGTTGACTTTGAAACATGCAGCTATATTCTGGCACAGGATGGATTTAATAATCCTGCGCTAGCTGATCTACACAGGCTTTTAAAACAAGATGTGATCTGGTCCAGCTGGTCTCCTGGTGTTACTGAAAACACTCGTCACTTTCACTTTAGTGAGTTTAGCGTCTCTCGTGAGCGTGATGGATGAAGTATGAATGCTTTCCTGTCTTTGCTAACACTGCGCAAGCTTCACATTCCTGTAAGCCGCCGTTCGGCTCAGGTAGGAAGCAGATTTGTATATTGTCTTGAAGAATCTGGGACGGATGAAGAAACATGGCTCGGATCAGCTCTTTACTCGTTCTGCACAAGGCCAAACGCTTGAATAAAATCAATCCCATAATACAGAGGTATATTCATGAATTCACAGCACTTCACAAATGGACCTTTCATTCTATATCAATAAAGACTTTTCTATTACTTGGTACCTTGAAACAAAAATGAAATCTTGTTACACCACCAGCAAAAACGATGTATTATTTTCTGCATTCAGCCTACTTTTTGTCGAATTTTAAGGCAAAATCTCTATTATTATTATTATTATTATTCAAAACCCATAATCCTAAGCATTATAATTTGAAGCATAACTCGTCCCTTGGCTTCAAATGTAAATGATATCCTGTGGGGCTTTTTAAGGACAGGGTTGCTATACTTTTCCAAATTTATACCCTGTGGCATATTTGAACCTATTGCAAATTCTGTAGAAACCAGGGCATTGCTATGCAGTTGCTAAGGTGTTCTGACTTTTTTTAGCACATTGCAAAGTGGTTGCTAATATGTTTTTGGTGGTTTCCAGGGAGTTGCTAAAGTTTTCTGAGAGGTTTTTTAGCATATTGATATGCAGCTGCTAAGCTTTTTTGCCAGGTGTTATTAGAACATTACTATGTGGTTGCTAAAGTGTTTTAAGTGGTTGCTATGCAGTTGCTAAGGTGTTCAGAGATATTTTTAGCACATTGCAATGTGGTTGCTAAAGAGTTTCAGGTATAGTTTTCAGGGAGTTGCTAATATTTTTTTTTTCCAGGTTTTATTAGAACATTTCTATGTGGTTGCTAAAGTGTTTTAGGTGGTTGCCAAGGGGTTGCTATGCAGTTTCTAAAGTGTTCTGAGAGCTTTTTTGCATGTTGCTATGTTTTGCGAAAGTGTTGCTATACAATTGCTAAGGGTTTTTTTTAGCACTGCATTTGCTAAAGTGGTTGCCAGGGTGTTGCTATGAAGTTGCTAAGGTGTACGGAGTGGGTTTTTACATGTTGCTGTTTAGTTGTTAGGGTGTACAGGGTTGTTGTTGTTATATATTGTGTTGCTATGCAGTTGCTAAGTTTTTTTAGCACTGCATTTGCTAAAATTATTTAAGTGGTTGCCAGGGCATTGCTATGAAGTTGCTAAGGTGCTCGGTGAGCTTTTTGCATGTTGCTATGTTATGCGAAAATGTTGCTATGCAATTGCTAAGTTTTTTTTAGCACTGCATTTGCTAAAGTGGTTGCCAGGGTGTTGCTATGAAGTTGCTAAGGTGTACGGAGTGGGGTTTTACATGTTGCTGTGCAGTTGCTAGGGTGTAAGGGTTTGATATGTATTGTTTTGCTATGCAGTTGTTTTAAGTGGTTGCCAGGGTGTTGCTATGGTGTACAGAGTGGGTTTTTATGTTGCTGTGCAGTTGTTAGGGTGTGCAGGGTTGTTGTTTTGTATTGTGTTGCTATGCGGTTGCTAAGGTTGTTTTAGCACTGCATTTGCTAAAATTATTTAAGTGGTTGCCAGGGCATTGCTATGAAGTTGCTAAGGTGCTCAGTGAGCTTTTTGCATGTTGCTATGTTATGCGAAAATGTTGCTATGCAATTGCTAAGTTTTTTTTAGCACTGCATTTGCTAAAGTGGTTGCCAGGGTGTTGCTATGAAGTTGCTAAGGTGTACGGAGTGGGTTTTTACATGTTGCTGTTTAGTTGTTAGGGTGTAAGGGTTTGATATGTATTGTTTTGCTATGCAGTTGTTTTAAGTGGTTACCAGGGTGTTGCTATGGTGTACAGAGTGGGTTTTTATGTTGCTGTGCAGTTGTTAGGGTGTGCAGGGTTGTTGTTTTGTATTGTGTTGCTATGCGGTTGCTAAGGTTGTTTTAGCACTGCATTTGATAAAGTGTTTTAAGTGGTTGCCAGTGTGTTGCTATGAAGTTGCATTTTGCTTGAGAAAATGTAAAAATCTAGTGTTCATGTATTGTAAGACCAGGTTCTGTTTGACATCATCTAAAGCATATCCGTACAACCCTCCATCAGAAACGACTGCAGTGAATGAAGAGTTGAAAACTGCTGATTCCGGTTTTAAACTTCTAGGAAACTCACACCGGGGGGTCAGAAAGATGGGCTTTCACTTTGCAGGTGACAACGATTGAGGCCTGTGTTTTGTTAAGTCCTGCCAAAACTGTGGACTGGTGGTCTGGTCTTAATTACATCGCTTTTTTTAAGAAGCCCTACATTTTAAGGTATAATGAAGCCATATTTGGATTACACATAAATGACTGTTGAATGAGTATCAGTGGGGGTGTATTTTTACAGCCTCCACATGAAGCTAGTTATCACATTTATGTCAGCGCTAAAAGAAAATACACAGAGGAGCGTATTGTTCACATGCATGTGCTGAATTCTGATTTTTTTCTCAGATTTTTGATTATGAAAAATTATTTTCAATAATAGTATACCATATTCTTCATACAGAAGCATTTTCTGCAGTCAACCATCAAATATAAAGTAGTGTATTGTAATATAGTATGGTGAGAGGCAGTTTCTCTTTTGTTCCATCAGTAATTGTGTACATTGCTGTGCAGTTTCTAAGGTGTTCAGGGAGTTTTAGGACATTGCTATATAGTTGCAAAAGTGTTTATATGGTTGCCAGGGTGTTGCTATGCAGTTTCTAAGGTGTTCGGAGAGTTTTAGGACATTGCTATATAATTGCTAAAGTGTTTATGTGGTTGCCAGGGTGTTGCTATGCAGTTTCTAATGTGTTCTGAGAGTTTTGGGACATTGCTATATAGTGGCTTAAGTGTTTATGTGGTTGCCAGGGTGTTGCTATGCAGTTTCTAATGTGTTCTGAGAGTTTTGGGACATTGCTATATAGTTGCTAAAGTGTTTATGTGGTTGCCAGGGTGTTGCTATGCAGTTTCTAATGTGTTCTGAGAGTTTTGGGACATTGCTTTATAGTTGCTAAAGTGTTTATGTGGTTGCCAGGGTGTTGCTATGCAGTTTCTAAGGTGTTCGGAGAGTTTTAGGACATTGCTATATAATTGCTAAAGTGTTTATGTGGTTGCCAGGGTGTTGCTATGCAGTTTCTAATGTGTTCTGAGAGATTTAGGACATTGCTATATATTTGCAAAAATGTTAATGTGGTTGCCAGGGTGTTGCTATGCAGTTTCTAATGTGTTCTGAAAGTTTTAGGACATTGCTATATACAGTTGCAAGAAAATGTAAGTGAACCACTTGCAGAATCTGTGAAAATGTGAATAATTTTAACAAAATAAGTGAGATCATACAAAACGCATGTTATTTTTTATTTAGTACTGTCCTGAGTAAGATATTTTACATAAAAGATGTTTACATTTAGTTCACAAGACAAAACAATAGCTGAATTTATTAAAATAACCCCATTCATTAGTATGTGAACCCTTGATTCTCAAAACTGTGTGTGGTTACCTGATGATCCATGACTGTTTTTGTGTTTTGTGATGTTGTTCATGAGTCTCTTGTTTGTCCTGAGCAGTTAAACTGAGCTCTGTTCTTCAGAAAAATCCCCCAGGTCTTGCAGATTCTTCAGTTTTCAAGCATCTTTTGCATATTTGAACCCTTTCCAGCAGTGACTGTATGATTTTCAGATCCATCTTTTCACACTGAGGACAACTGAGGGACTGAAACACAACTATTATAAAAGGTTCAAACATTCACTGGTGCTCCAGAAGGAAACACGATGCATCAAGAGTCGGGGGTTGAAAACTTTTGAACAGAATGAAGATGTCACAATCTTTCTTATTTTGTTTAAATATCATTGCTTTTCATTTAGTACTTCCCTTCGGAAGCAACAGAAGATACTTGCATGTTTCCCGGAAGAAAAATTATGTACAATTTACCTTGATATTCAAATTCCAAAAGTTTTCACCCCCCGGCTCTTAATGCATCGTGTTTCCTTCTGGAGCATCAGTGAATGTTTGAACCTTGTTTAATAGTTGAGTTTGAGTCCCTCAGTTGTCCTCAGTCTGAAAAGATGGATCTCAAAATCATTCAGTCACTGCTGGAAAGGGTTCAAATATGCAAAAAATCCTTGAAAACTGAAGAATCTGCAGGAGCTGGAGGATTTTTCTGAAGAACAGAGCTCAGTTTAACTGCTCAGGACAAACAAGAGACTCATGAACAACATCACACAACACACAAACAGTCGTGGATCATCAGGTAACCACACACAGTGTTGAGAATCAAGGGTTCCTAAACTTTTGAATGGGGTTATTTTAATAAATTCAGCTATTGTTTCGTCTTGTGAACTAAATGCAAACATCTTTTATGTAAAATATCTTACTCAGGACAGTACTAAATAAAAAATAACATGCATTTTGTATGATCTCTCTTATTTTGTTACAATTATTCACATTTTCACAGATTCTGCAAGTGGTTCACTTACTTTTTCTTGCAACTGTAGTTGCTAAAGTGTTTATATGGTTGCCAGGGTGTTGCTATGCAGTTGCTTTTCTGACAGTCTATTTAGCACATTGCTATGTGTTTGGCTAAAATGTTTAAGGTTGTTGCCAGGGTGTCGCTATGCAGTAACTAGGGTTTTCTGAGAAGTTTTTTTTTTTTTTGCACTATTTGGTTGCTAAAGTGCTTGCCAAAGCATTGATATACAGTTGCTAAGGTGTTCTGAAATCTTTGTAGGACATTGCTAGGTGGTTGCTTAAGTGTTTTAGGTGGTTTCTAGGGTGTTGCTGAGAAAACACACCTGTGGAAGTTGAGGGCATGCACAGCATGTCGACCATATTTTTAGTGACCTCAGGAAAAGGCCTTCTTTTCTACAGTAAAGCTGCTCAGGTTCCAGGAAAGAGCAGTGTAAGTGTACACTCAATTGATGAACCATAAGGTCATTAGTAGCATTATTTCCACTATGTAGTTAATGAACAGTAGACTTAAGTTTGCTCACTGTGACACTGTCATTTTAATTTAATCATTAAGCCTTTGAAAAAAATAAATTCTGTCACCAAAGTATGTACAGTACAGGCTAAACATGCATCTGCATTTGTGTACTTGTGTAAAGAACGTTTCATTGTAAACTGAAGACTGATTTTCTTAATGTGCAATTATTATTTCAATGGAAAGGGGTAAAATACGAGAAGAGATGCTGTAGGAAAGCCCCAGACTTGAATCATAGTTTCCAATTTGTTTTATTTTCATTCACTTGTGAAACTCTTTTCTCAAAATGCAAGTAACTAGAAATGTACATGTCTATCAAAATACTGAGAATGAATCATAATTTTTCATGTCTAGATGCCATAAAGCATCAGAGCTCCGGGATATATTTCATAAGAGAGAACTTCCCAATCCAACACACCTTCACTCCCACCATACCAGACGAAGGTTACCTCCATTTCAAGATGATTCATATATATGCCTCACGGATCCAACTGCAACCAGCTCTTTATTGCAAAAGGTTGTCATCACCCGTGCTCTGACCTTTCAACCTCCAGACCTTGAATAACTAGGAAATAACCCTTCCCTTTTCGTCGCTCTCATCAGAGGCTTCCTGGCCTCTCCACGCTCTGTTACGCCTCATAAACTGCCCCGTGATTCAGCACTCATGATGCCAGAGCGAGTTACCCGTAGTGGAGCCACAACTCTGGCCTTAACAATCGAGATGTGGAGGTTTGCCATGCGGTAGTTATAAGCTGCGTTTACAGATATGAGTGAGCTTGAGTCACTGGGAAAACAAAATGTTCTCCAAGATGGACTTTGATTTCCCCTTATTAGTAAAGCTCATAAACATTATGAGACCATAGCAGCAGGACGCATCCATTGATATGAACGTCACATGCATCAGAAACCATCCTTTTGTTTGTATCAATTGCTTGTGTGTGGCTAATTCTTAGTGTACATCAATTCTCTCTTCCATTGGAAATTGACAAAAAGTCAAAATTGAGATAAAAAGTCTGAATTAGCCATTTTTATTTCATAATTTCTATTTGTCAATTTCTACTTCTATCTCATAATTATGATTTAAATGTGTCATAATTTTCACTTTTATCTCATAATTTTCACTTTGTCTCAATTTCAACTTGTGTCAATTTCTACTTATCTCATTATGATTTAAGTATGTAATAATTTTGAATTTTATCTCATAATTATGACTTAGTATCTCATCATTTTGACTTATGTCGATTTAAATATGTCATAATTTTGACTTATCTCATAATTATAATTTAGTATCTCATAGTTTTGACTTGTCATAATTATAATTTTATCTCATTTCAACTTGTGAGTTTCTACTTGTGTCTCATAATTATGATTTACATGTCATAATTTTGACTTAATATCTCATAATTGTCTTGTTATAGTTATGAATTTTTATCTCTTGTCAGCTTGTCAATTTCTATTTCTCATAATTATGACTTAGTATTTTAAAATTTCATCTTGTCATAATTATGAATTTTTATTTCATGATTTCAACTTACGTCAGTTTTTACTATCTCATAATTATGATCTTAGATGTCATAATTTTGACTTGTCATAATTATGAATTTTTATCTCATAATTTCAACTTATATCAATTTCTACTTTTGTCTCATAATTATGATTTTATGATTAGTATCTCATCATTTTGACTTGTTGTGCCATATTTATGACTTTTATCTCATCATTACAGTTTTTCTCATAATTATTCCTCAGTATGTGTGATAGTAACAGTGATGCAAGCATTGCTAATTACTGTTATGTGTGTGAATAATTCTAAGTGTAATTATCCATACATCAGTGCTGTCTTCCATTCGCTCACAGCTGCTGTCGGGTTTGTTATATTATGATTTAAGCTCATTTGAGGAATATTTTGACTTGACATGATCCTAATGATGTGCATCAAAGTCAAGCAGCAGAAAATGGTCAAATTTAATGTTTTTTGTTCATTGCAAAAGAAGAGATTTTCCCCGCAGATGGAAAACGGCAGGGTCTTTCCACTCCTGTGCTGGAACGTCACGGTTGCTCCACGTCTCATCTGGACGGGATATAGAGGCAGCTGAGTGAAAGAGCCCATTATGTTCCTGTTTGTGTTGACACAGGACAGCATGACCCTTCAATTGTTTTGTCAAAACTATTGAAAATAAGAAAGGCAGATTATGTTTGTTCTTATTTATATTCCACAAAACGTATTGTTGCATTTAGATAAATTACAAAAAAAATGACTAATCTGTCATCTGTTCTTCCTCAGTAGGACCAGCAGTGGATTCGGCCTGCATTAACTGGAAAAGAAGTACATCTCACCCACCAGTTTATTTATCACCCACTGAGCTGTGATGGGGTTTTGAATATTAAATGAGTTAAGAGAATTTAATGTCTTTTGAATTAAACTACATCCCTGCTGGGAAAAAACAAAACAAGTTAAACCAGCTAAGACCAGCAATCCACCTTTAAGCTAGTTTGTTTTAGTCACATAAAGCCATAATTATAACACAAAACGTTGAAGTAATGACAAAAAAAAAAAAAAAACATAATTGTGTCATAAAAAGTAAAAAAAAAATATAGAAAATGTTGACTTTTTGTCATAGTTATGACTTATGTTGTAATTTTCACTTTTTATCTTATAATTTTGACTTGTGTCATAATTTTAGTTTAGTATGTCATAATTTTGAATTGTTAATTTTGACTTTTATCTGATAATTTTGTTTTATCTCATAATTATAATTTATTATCTCATAATTTTGACTTATGTCAATTTTAAGACTTGGTATGTCAATTTTGACCTGTCATAATTATGAATTGGTATTTAATTTTTTTTCTTTTATCTCATAATTTCGAATTGTCATAATTGTATGACTTTTTTTGTCATATTTATGACTTGTAATTTTGACCTTTATCTCATAATTGTGACATTATCTCATAATGTCGATTTATGTCATAATTTCATGAATTAGTGTCATAACTTTGAATTATGTCATAATTATGACTTCATATCTACTAAGTTTCTTTTGATCTCATAATTATGACTTACTATCTCATAATTTATGACTTAGAGTGTCAATTTTGACTTATGCCATAATTAAGACTTCGTATCTAATAATTTTGTCTTTTACCTCATAATTATGTCATCATAATTTCAACTTTTTATCTCATAATTATTACTTATTATCTCATAATTTAAATTCATGTCATAATTTTGATTCACAAAAGCTAGACTTTTTTCCTTGTATGGCAGAAATAGGCTTCTAATACTATATTGTCACTTCATAACCCTTTCAAATGTGCAAAAGTGCAGAACTCACTGGCGTTCTTGTGTGTTTTTCTTAGGTGTTTTTGTCCTGTCTTCTGTTGAAGAGTCCTGCACCCTGCACAAGTCTCAGTGATCTTCTGGCTCGGGTCCCTTTATCACCAAGTAAAGTCTTGATTGCCTAGAAATATAATAGCACACCTCAACAAGCCACACAATCACAGGTATCATTCATGTGAGATAGTGACAGTGATGCTTGTTTTAGCAAGCAGAATTTCTCATGAAAGGGCTGAAGTATGCATGCTTTGTGTAAACGATATAATGAGCATGTATCTCGGTGTACAGTCAATCACTCTGGGTGGGTTCTGTATTCAATAGCACGATACATTCTTGTTTACTTAGTCACTGTTTTGCACTGATTTGGCTCTTATTACCCCCTCTCAGCCTCTAAACACCACCAGTATGATGGAATAACACAGACTTCAGTAATTACTGCACAAAATCATGCCAATCAATTACACGTGAAAGCGTGGTAAAGCAAACACAGGAGCGATCTGTGTGGCTCTGATTACATGAAGTGGAATTCAAGTGCTGGATTACTGTCAGAACTGTATGTACGTGTCATATGAACATTTCGGATATTAATTTGTATGTACAAATAGATCGTAAGTTTTGGTCCCGAGGCACGAAACGTCCTGTTTTTGTCATCAGATCATTGGTGTCGTATTTGTTTTACTTTTTTATGATCCGCAGTGGGAACTATGCGTGCAGTGCTCAGGGAGTCACACAAGGACACATTTTTCCTTTTCAGATGCATTTTCTAAATCTTACAGTAATCGAGGACCAATGACATAAGCGCACGGCATAGCTGCGTTTAAGTAGTATTATGTAAGCGTTCCGGACGGGATGATGGATGGTCTGACGGATCGCTGAGAGTCTCATTGAAGTCTTTGGACGTAAGAATCTCCAGCAGTAGGCCAATGGCCTGTCTCTCTAAATCACAATGCTGTAGGGCCTGAACTCCATCTGGAGATGGAAGGAGGGTGAGCCTGAGAACAAATGAGATGAAGAGAGCGAGAGAGAAAGAGCAGCATGGTTTATACTAGCCCACAATCCTCCAAGCATTAGTGTTTGGATGAAAGACGCCTGACAGCTGCCGGTGAACGTGGCTTATCCAGGCCAGAGATGTCGAGCGTGTTTGTCGTCATTTGGCTTTTAACGCGCTCAGCAGAAACTGCACAAATGCCAAAAGACTCATTTCTGCAGCTTCCCCCTGAAACCAGCAGATAAGCTGAACACTTCAAGAGCTTTACGTCTTTGTTGTTGATACAATATAATGAAAATGCTCAGGATTTGAATAATTGCTACTTTCCCTTGTGTGTTTTTTGCCCACTATCATGGGAGGTTGTCACGGTGTTACTAGGTTATCGTGGGAGGTTGCCAGGGTGTTGCTAAGTTATTGTAGAAGGTTGCCAGGGTGTTGCTAAGTTTTTGTGGGAGGTTGCCGGGGAGTTGCTATGTTATCGTGGG
Source organism: Anabarilius grahami (assembly GCA_003731715.1). Classification (NCBI taxonomy): domain Eukaryota; kingdom Metazoa; phylum Chordata; class Actinopteri; order Cypriniformes; family Xenocyprididae; genus Anabarilius; species Anabarilius grahami. The sequence continues at coordinate 1,841,266 of RJVU01042594.1, forward strand.
GGATTACCAGATTGTTGCTAGGTTATCATAGAAGGTTGCCAGGGTATTGCTAGGTTATAGTAGGAGGTTGCCAGGGAGTTGCTAGACTATAGTTGGAGGTTGTCAGGGTGTTGCTAAGTTATCGTAGGAGGATGCCAGGGAGTTGCAAGGCTATCGTAGGAGGTTGCCAGGGTGTTGCTATGTTATCATGGGATGTTACCAGGGTGTTGCTAGGTTACTGTAGGAGGTTGCCAGGGTGTTGATAGGTTATCATGGGTGGTTGCTAAAGTGTTGCTAGGTTATTGTGGGGGATTACCAGATTATTGCTAGGTTATCATAGAAGGTTGCCAGGGTATTGCTAGATTATAGTAGGAGGTTGCCAGGGAGTTGCTAGGCTATAGTTGGAGGTTGTCAGGGTGTTGCTAAGTTATCGTAGGAGGATGCCAGGGAGTTGCAAGGCTATCGTAGGAGGTTGCCAGGGTGTTGCTATGTTATCATGGGATGTTACCAGAGTGTTGCTAGGTTACTGTAGGAGGTTGCCAGGGTGTTGCTAGGTTATCATGGGTGGTTGCTAAAGTGTTGCTAGGTTATTGTGGGGGATTACCAGATTGTTGCTAGGTTATCATAGAAGGTTGCCAGGGTGTTGCTAGGCTATAGTTGGAGGTTACCAGGGTGTTGCTAAGTTATCATGGGAGGATGCCAGGGAGTTGCAAGGCTATCGTAGGAGGTTGCCAGGGTGTTGCTAGGCTATAGTTGGAGGTTACCAGGGTGTTGCTAAGTTATCATGGGAGGATGCCAGGGAGTTGCAAGGCTATCGTAGGAGGTTGCCAGGGTGTTGCTATGTTATCATGGGATGTTACCAGGGTGTAGCTAGGTTACTGTAGGAGGTTGCCAGGGTGTTGCTAGGTTATCATGGGTGGTTGCTAAAGTGTTGCTAGGTTATTTTGGGAGGTTGCCAGGTTGTTGCTATTTTAATGGTGGGAGGTTGCCAGGGTGTTGCTAGGCTATTATACCTAGCGATTATTTATATCATCTCAAAATGTAAACTATATTATCGTCCAGCTCTAGTCTGCTAAATGCAACCATAAGACATGAAGATATTATAAACACTGACTTTATAAACATGTTGTTTGAAACCATGTGAATTGTGAAAAGTGCTGTACAAATAAATTTGACTTCACTTAACAGTTTTCAAGGAGTTTCTATTGTACCATTGTCTGTAGAGTCGTGGGTTTTGATTAACTTCTCTCACAAATGAAATCCTAAAAGTCTTTTTCTTTTAGGTTAATGCCTCTTCCTGTTCATTTAACCACAGAGAGGCCTTGTGGACGGTGAGACTTCTGATTTCCATGAGCAGCGCAGGACCTTCATGCGGCTCAACATCCGCCCCAGGAATGCAGATTGCAGGGTAGCAGTTTCACCCTCCTGCCTCGACACACGCCACACACAGAGACGCTCATTATGGGCCTGATGCACATGGAGCACAAGACGCTCTTATACAGACGATTCATCAGTCTACAATGTCATGGGCACTAAATCATTATAGGAAATTTTAGCTATTGTTTAAAAAACTGCAATTAGAAAACACTGTGCATGTGCATGATTTATGCATTTCCCATGTGATCATTCTTTTTTCTCTCAGATATTAGTCATGTTTAAGTCAATAATCACTAGTACTAGTGCTCATAGTGATGCAATGAAAGCTCAAATAAGTGTTAAGGCTCATTCACACCAAAAAACGATAACCGTAAAGATAACTAATAATAACTACTGTATATTAGCGTTCACACCAGCGTACAATAACATTCTTAAATGCTGGAGCTCTTTAAAGTTGGATGGATTCTGATCAAGGTTTTTATTATTCATCAGCTGGATGATTTTGTAAAACAAAATATCCCAGCGAACAAAAATATGTTCTAAGAACGTTTGCTAACGTTCCCGTTAAGTTATGAAAACGTTACTGAATGTTCAAAACAAATGTTTTAAAAACGTTTTTCTTGGTTACATGAATGTTAATGGAACATTCTATTTATCATTCTTCAAACATTATGGGTCGTTACTTTTTAATTGTTCACCGAATATTCTAAAAACAAGTAGTAACATTTAAGAAATGTTAGATGAATATCCAACTAAAACATTTCAGGAAAAACGTTGATGTATAAATATTGTGTTTGTGCTCATGTTTTGAGAACATTATTAAAGACCAGATAACTTTGAACAAACGTTCTATTAATGTTACTGGAAGAACTTTTGTTCATAACGTTGAGATAACCTTTCCAGAACGTTCAGAGAATGTTCCCTGTTAGCTGGGTAGTTTATCAGTCTTTCTACTTAAAATTTCACATTTAATTCAATGTCTTACTTGCCATTTCTTTGGATAAAAACAGTGTAAAAATGTAATGTACAGTATGCAGTCCAACCAAAATTATTCAGACATTTTTGGTATATTTTTACTAGTGTGTTCAGGACACTATAGTTCATTTATGTAAGTGAGGATAGCAAAATAAAGTAAAGTGTGACATATTATACCCAAAAATTCTTCATACAGTGGACTATCAGTAAAATTGATAAAAAAATTTGGAACCAAAAATTATTCAGACACTTTGACCTGACCATGTTTTGCTTAAGTGTTATCTGACATAATTAAGATTATACATAATAACTCTGAGATCTTGTCATATTTTATTACCATTTTTTTTTAACTATAGTGAATAAACTGTAATAATGAATGAAATGTTCAAGCTGTCTGAATAAATTTTGGTTTGACTGTATATATTTTTTATCATTTACATTGACAGAAGCTGCAAGTCATTCATTCATAACATGAACCTATAATACTAGCTAATATTTCTTTCATTATAAAGTGCTGAGACAGGCAGCCGGACAGTTCAACACAGTACCGTATAGCAGTGTGTGTGTGTGTGTGTGAGAGAGAGAGAGAGAGCAGTGCTTTATTGTTGTGCTTCTTGAGCTGGTGAGCGAGGCGTCCCGTTTCAAAGATAACACCAAAACACAATTAACCCCAGCGACACTCGAGACGCGTTTCCTGGTGCTCGCTTACCACGTTCTGACAGGTATCCATGAGGGGGCTATTGTACGATGTTGTGTTTACTTTGGCCCAAACACACCTCACACGAGGACACGTGCAGCCCGAGTCTGACACGAACCTGTTGAACAAGCACTCTTATTCAGCATTGTCCTGCAGCCTTGCAGACGGGACCAAGTTCATCGCCGTTGTTTTCTTGTCGGGTCAGTCAGCTGTTAATTTAACCGTGTAAACTGAGACGCATCTCTGATGACTGTTAAGAAAATGTTAACATAAAACAATGTCACATAAACAATTTTATGTTTCTGAGCACTTTTCCAATGCGTTTTTCTTTTTCAGTGCATATGAACATAAACACCACGATTTACACTGAACCGTCTGAAAGGAGCTTGATTGAGTTAAAACAAGCATGTTGATGTGTTCAGATGGACTGTTTATTGTTACATATGTGTGACTTGAAGAGACATTTATCATCAAGTCCACACTGCAAAAAAATGATTCTTACTTAATATTTGTGGCTTGTTTTCCAGTACAAATAGCTAAACATTCTTAAATCAAAATGCATTTACTTGAGAAGCAAAATGACTTACAGTATTTATGGGTTCAAGCACGCAGTGCTGAAACCCTTTTGTAATTGTAAGGATTTTTATTATTTTTCTTCCGCCGTAAAACTGATCATGCAGACCAAACCATAAGGCCTAGAGCAGTGGTTCCCAACCACATTCCTGGAAGCCCACCAACACTGCACATTTTGCATGTCTCCTTTGTCTGACACATCCATTTTAGATCTTTGAGTCACTACTAATGAGCTGATAACCCTAATCAGGTGTGTTTAATTGAGGAGACATGCAAAATGTGCAGTGTTGGTGGGCCTCCAGGAATGTGGTTGGAAAACACTGGCCTGGAGACTTGAAGCTTGGCCAGATGATAGGTCTCAATTTGGGAAGAGACTGGCATGATATCAACCCTAATCTGCCAATAGGGGGAGCTACAGCAATCAAAAGTTCAAAATTGCTCATAACTCCTTGACCATATGTCATAGAATCCTTGGCTCAAGACGGACAAAACGTATATCTCCGATTTCATTTCCACCAGGAAAAAATTTCTGCCGTTTTGAATTTTGTCCAAAACCTACGTAATAATTATTAAAAAATAAAGTCAGTTTCGATTCACGGACACTAAGGGGCGCCAAAAAGTTTGAAGCAGGCGGAGCCACTTTCACTAAAACGGCTATAACTCGAGAACAAAATGAGATATTTTCACCAAACGTGGTACACACGTGTATGGGCTCAATCTTTTTTACGACGAATGGACACTTGGTGGCGCTATAACAGGAAAAAAAACATGAAAATGACTATAACCACCCAACCGTTAGTCCAATTGACTTGAAAATTGGCATGCAGTGTCTTGGTCCAAGGTGCCATGATTGTCTGTGAGGACATTGGCGTATCTCAAAAAACATGAAGTTTGAGCACCTATTAGACAAGGTTAACGGAGGCCGATCGGAACATGTTCGACTCATGGTCCAAGAGGTCTGTGAAAATTTTGAAAGAAATCAGCCACTAGATGGCGCTAACAAGTTTTACACCTCTGTAATTACGTGGTGTTTAACATATGAAGTCTTTCTTTCTGAAATAAATATCAGAATTAAGTCAGTTTATGATTAAAACAAGAAAATAAAATTTGCTGATGAGGATATATCTGATAAGCAGATATATTAAAAGTGTTTCTATAAGAAAGTGGTAAAAGTTGGTGCACAGGTGCAAAAGCGAGCGAGGTGATAATGTAGGAAACAAACTAAACCAGAATATGCAATTCCTGCAAAATTATGAGCCACATTTCTTCCCCTCAGCGCTGCAAACTCGTACTGTACGTCCTGCTGTAACTTCCCTCCTTTCAGATGTGTGTTGATAATGACAGAGACATGCTCAGCCCATAACCATAATTATACACACATTCACACATAAGTGTATTTTGGAAGCGGAGAGAAGTGATGTGGTTCTCCATATAATCATATCCGCTTCAAGCATTGATCACTATCTTTAAGGCCGATCTCATGCATGTGTGTGTGTGTTGGTCATGTTCATACATGTGGTTGTGAGTGTATGTTTACACTGGACGACTAAATCCTCACAAAAATCTGATTCCAGGTCATGACAGATACAGAGCAGTTGAAGCTGAATGGAGTGAACACAAATGCATTATTCCTGAAAGCATTCCTGCTGAACTTTGGGTAAGTCTCGTAAATGGCCACATACAATCAAAAGAAATAAAATAAGAAGAAATGTGCATTTTAATGTTATGTTCATGACAATAGCTATGTTTCCATCCACCTATTTTTATGTGCATTTTAGGATGTCACATAAAAAACGCTGGATGGAAATGCCAAGATGTGCAAAAATTCTAAAAATGTGCATAAAAAATGTACGCACTCAACTTAACATACACTATGTTCCTGTTGTCAGGAGCTCGAGTGCTCCAGCTGTGTTATCTCCTCACAAAAACCATCATGATTGTGGTGTGGGGAGGAGTCTGAGAAACGGCAAGAGGACGGATGGAGAATTAGAAGAAGCACAGCAAAAATATTCCCACAACCTCTGTTTCTACAGCAGCTGTAATTTCCCCTTCTTCTCCTGCAATCCTCTAAGCGGGTATCAAAACACTGGAAGGGGTGCCAGACCCCGTTTGACGTCAAAAGTGTTTTCCCTTGAGGCTGATGGGACTTTATTCCCCGCTCACCGCTCGCGTCAGAGGTGGGCTTCGACACAAGATCCCGTCCCTGCTTTAACTTCACTTGACTGCATCGTTTCTTACGGTAATCCTTCGCACAGAGAGTCGTGCACATGTCAGTCATGACCCCGTCCGCTCACAGGCCCCTGTAATGACCGTAATCAGTCTCTAGAGTCGCTGGATCGCTGGGACGTGTTCTTAGAGGCCAATGTGTGACTGCAAAGACTCAGAGAAACTATTAAATGTGAGGGGTTTATGAAGAAGTGCTGCAGATCAGAAATGAGAACACAAAACTCTTGGATCAGTTGTTCTCAGCTGGTGATTCACGACCACAAAATGAATAGCCGGTCTGTTCTGATGAGCCAAAAAATGAGTAAATTGCTTATTTACTTTCCCAAATCAGGGTTGTTATTGATAATTGAAACTAATTCTATTAAAACATTTGTGTTAAGTGAAATAGAGCTGAAAAAATATATATAAATACTAGATGAAAAACCTGCAATGCGTTTATTTATTTATTTATGCGTTTATTTATGCATTTGTGTTTATTTTATTTTTATTGCATAATGCAAATTAGGGGAAATGTATTTAATTATCCTTAAAATATAAATACCAGATGAAAAAAATGCAAAGCATTTATTTATTTATTCTTTCATTTTTGCATTTGTGTTTATTTTATTTAATTCTTATTTTTATTGCATTATGCAAATTTGGGGGAAATGTATTTAATTACCCTTAAAATAAAAATACTAGATAAAAAACTTGCAATGCATTTATTTATTTATTTATGCATTTATGCATTTGTGTTTATTTTATATATCTCTTATTTTATTGTACTATGCAAATTAGGGGAAATGTATTTAATTATTCTTAAAATATAAATACTAGATGAAAAACTTGCAATGCAGTTATTTATTTATTTATGCATTTGAGTTGTTTTTTTTTATTTCTTATTTTTATTGCATTTTGCAAATTGGGAGAAATACATTTAATTATCATTAAAATATAAATACTAAATGAAAAACTTGAACTAAATAAAATTAGAAATATTGCCTTGGCAACTAACTGAAATCTAAACTAACTCAAATTAAAATAAATTAAACATAAATATTAAATAGTAGCTCTTCAGAAGTCCTTGTTCCTACTGAACAAAAATATGTTTTAAGAATGTTTGCTAATGTTCCCATTAAGTTATATGAACGTTATTACTGAGTGTAATTTAAAATATCCAGTTTTTAATGTTTTTATAAAAAAATCTTGATTATGTGAATGTTAAGGGAACATTCCATTGTATCATTTTGCAGTCATCATAGGAACATTTTAGAATGTTCAGAGAACATTCAAAAGTATAAAATTGAAATAAAACATAAGATGAACATCCAACTAAAGTGTTTCAATGTTCTACGATGTATAAATAACATTTTTGTGATAACGTTTTGAGAACATTATAAAAGACCAGATAACTTTGAACGAACGTTCTATTAATGTTACTGGAAGAACGTTTGTTCATAACCTTGCCAGAACATTCTGAGAACGTTCCCTGTTAGCTGGGTTGTAAACAGTAATAAACAAAGGCCTGTAATGTTACCAAAAGAACACTCAGGTCTTCTCGTGTACGTCAGTCACGCAGGTGTCAATTGAGCGAAGGCTTTTAACAGAGGAAAGGCCGAGGGAAGCCAGCAGAGAGCAACACCTGTTCCAGTCGGAGCAGCGGCTCTGTAATCACTGCGGTTTCCAAACCTCATCCAGCTGTTCCTCCAGGTGAGGAGCGGCACTTTCATCTTAATGATCACCCTACAGCTGAGGCTCGCCAACAGAGCTTCAGACCCGCCGCGCTCTGATCGGAAACGCATTTATTCTGTATAGACAAAAAGGTGAAAGTGCACTACCATTCAAAAGTTTGGGATTGGTACGATTTTTTTTCTTCTGCTCACCAAGGCTGCATTTATTTAATCAAAAATACAGTAAAAATAGTGAAATATTATTACAATGTAAAACAGCTCTTTTCTACGTGAATATATAGTAAAGTGTAATTTATATCCTGTGATCAAATCTGATTTTTCAGCATCATTACTCCAGTCTTCAATGTCACATGATCCTTCAGAAATCATTCTAATATGCAAACAGAATCTTTTGTAACATTATAAATGTCTTTACTGTCACTTTTGATCAATTTAATGCGTCATTGCTGAATAAAAGTATTAATTTCTGGCCCTCAACGTAGAGTCTGTATAAATAAACTTGAGCTTTGACTTTTGGACGCCCGCTAAAGTTCTTCTTCATATTCTTCCTTTTCAAACAGCTGTAATTTTGAGACTCATTGGTAAAAAGAGATCAAACTTTGCATATACAGATTACTTCTGATAGAATGGTTTAGCGACAATTGAAAAGTCTGAAAGTTTGCAGCTCTGGTTAACTCTCTGAGTAATGGACTTGACATTTCAGACATCTCATCAAGAACAACTGTGCCTTCTGGATCTTTGATATCTGTGTTTATGGATTTTCCATTTAGAAGAAGGTTTAAACCACGTCATCAGGAACTGTGAAAATGATCTGCACAAAATTTGGCACGCATGCTCTTTGGACATATCTCGCACTAAAATTCAAAGAAATACTAGATTTGAAAGAACTTTGGCACACTTATAGCATAACTGCTTGTGTCTGTGTTTATCTTGCATATGAGATATCAGCCTGACATGCTGTTTAAATGAATGATCTTATAATAAACTGCTGATGTGAAGGTTTCATGGTTGTGTGAACACGACGGGCTTCTTCAAGAGGAGCTGTGAGGTGAACTGCGTGACTCTGCTTCGCAAATATTTAAGATTACAATTAAAGACTGTAGTAATAATGTCAGAGTAGCTGTTTCCATTCCAACTTTCACTTCTATTGTGTACAAATGTTTGCTACAGGCTGATTATCATCTAGGACCAAAGCCAAAAACAACTTAATGAACATAAAGCGAGTGAACAAACCTCTATGAGGCTTTGCTATATTTGAATAAGCTGATCCAGTTCTGAAAGTAATCTGAAATATAGCTGCAAGCAGCATTTAAAGGGCCAAGCACCACAGAGGCAGAATGAGGAGCTAAAAATCAAGGCAGAGAGCATCAGACTAACTGCAAAAATGAGTAAATACATTTGGAGACGATTTTAAGCTGAAAGGCCATATACAGTCACTTGTAATGTGACATAATTGCTTATTACTTTTGACCAATAGGTGGCACTAACACTAAATTGGTCTGGTGTGGTCAGAGTTGGGTGACAATGACACACGTAAAGTTTGGGCTGAAGATGCTTTTATTCAAATTTGATGAAAATCAGACAAAAGGTCTAGAAGGAGTTTGAAATGGACCCGAAAGTTGGGCCGACTATGGGAAATTTGGTATCTATGTTCTCGGCATGACCCAAGGAATCTATAAGATGAGTTTCATTACAATATGCATGCTGTACCGAATCTAAAGAATCCAGTCTTGTGATTTTTGATCTAACTGTTCAAAAGTTATAAGTTTTTTCATATCTCATGACCACTAGGTGGCACTGTGCTGAAACTGTGCAGGTACCCTCAGGTCATGGTTCTTATAACACGCACCAAATTTGGTCAGAATACATTAAAGCATTGCGGAGATATAGCCTCATGTCCATTTTGGCGTGCTGTTTGTCGAATTTGTTCGCGAGTAAACCGAGAACGGTTTGACGAATTGGCTTGAATTTCATGTTTATTTGTCAGCATGATTACATTTTTGTGAAAATCGGAGCAACGATCTAGGAAGAGTTTGAAAAAGTAGGTTTTTAAAGTTAATCAAAATGGTGGACTAGTCACTAATTGTTAGTCAAACCGTTCTCGAATAACGCGCGAACGAATTCGACAAAGTGCATGCCAAAATGAACATGAGGCTATATCTCTGCAACGCTTTAGCATATTCAGACCAAACTTAGTGTGTGTTATGATAACCATGAGTAGCCTAAGATTACTTGCACAGTTTTGGCGCAGTGCCACCTAGTGGTCAGGAGACATGAAAAAATGGCTATTTTTGCTTATAGCTTCTGAACAGTTTGGCCAAAAATCTCTTTAGGTTTGGTGCAAGCATGCCGAGTCAAATGATACCCAATTTTCCCATATCAGCCATTTTTAATTTTGTCATAAAAAGCTATATTTTACGAACGCATTGGTGTCATGCCTTGCAGAGCCACTTCGAGACAGCACCACCTTGTTGACACAAATCATAACGATTAATTTCAAAAAATGCTAATAGCTTTTGATTAATTTGTCCTTTTGTAATGAAACACAAAAGTCTTGATAGATTCTTTGGGTCATGCCGAGAACATAGATTCCAATTTTGCTGCAGTAGGCCGAAGTTACTTTCCGCCATTTTAATTTTCTTTAAAAACCTTCTTTTTCGAACTCCTCCTAGACTGCTGGTCAGATTTTCACCAAATTCGAGTCACCAAATGAAAGTGCAAACAAATCCTGCCAAAGCAAAAACAGATGAGACTAATACTTGGTAAGAAAATCAATTTTTGCATTTGTATTGTTGTCTATCAAATCAGTGGTTTTCACTAATAATGTTGTTGTGACATTTAAAATGTCCCTCTTGCTTCCTTTATCATGTCGTGTCCTGTAAAGGAACAGTGATAGCATATGCATCAGGCAGACATTCGTATCTTGACATTGACGTTGTCCATGTTCACCCGTCCCTCTCCTCCATTCCCGCTCTGACGTCATTTCTGGGAAAGCATACGTCAGGGCGAGATATTGACAGAGGGATGGCCTCTATTTTCGTTGCATTCCACAATCGGATGACTGAAGCCTTCAGTAACTTCAGAACCAAATGCAGCTCCTTATGTAAGTCTTGAACCTGTATTAACCTTTAACCTTCACCTGTGACCTCTGCTCTTAACCTGATCTTAACCCTGACCTTAAAGTTCATATCCGTAAACTCAGGAATGTGTGTTTACATTCAATTCATTTAGAAAATCCAGACAAACACAGCTAAACCTGGACCTGATTATCTCATTTAAAATTTACTCAACATAATGTTTGAGTTATGGTAAATGAGACCTCACACAATTATATTATATTATTAAAAAAAAAAATCTTTTTGGTCATGTTTTCACGCAGGTTTGTTTCTCACAAAAAGATTAATTCCAAATTAATTTATTAATTTATTAATTTATTGTGTTTTCCTCACACAAATATGACTTCAGAAGTATTTATATTATATTATATTATTATAAATTTTTTAGTTTTTGTCATGTTGTCATGCAAGTTTGTTTCCCTCACAAATATGAATTTATTTATTTATTATCTTTTTGCATGTTTTTTTCTTACACAAATA
>RJVU01042594.1:1852422-1880768 GCA_003731715.1 Anabarilius grahami
ATATGGCTGTAAATCAGCACACTGTAATTACCTACGGACGAATCACAGCCGTGCTGATATACAGCCATATCGCACGGCTACTCGTGTGATATTGCTCATATATTAATTATATTATATTATATTATATTATATTATATATTTTTTTCTTTTTGTCATGTTGTCACACAGGTTTGTTTCTCACACAAATATTTATTTGTTTATTTAGTAATTATGTTACACAGGAATGATTTTATTTGGGACTAAATGATAACGCAGTTTGAATTTTTGGCTGAACCATGATGTCTTTATTTGTACTGGTGATCGAGTGAAAGTTTAGAGAAATAAACCACTGACAAAGATTTGGTTTTCATTGGAGCATAGCTTCATTCGACTTCTTAATTAGTGTATCAGGGCAGGATGCCAGTTCAGAGCTCAGAATTGGACTCATCAAACGTATAAAATTAGGAAGGTTGGCAACATTCTCATGCCTCACATGATTCATCACACACTAATGCCACCCATTGTTCTAATTGAATGTGACACGATAAATTGATCAAAGCAATCAATGATGTAACGTCGAGAGGAATTGGATTCCGAGGTCATGAGCAATTCATATTCAGCTCTGAGAGAGGTCATGTGAAGTTTTGCATTGGCTCTCTTTCTAGCTGCATCACTGAATCATTCTGTGTGTGTCCAAGAGGAAGAGAGCTCCTAAACACAGGATCCATCCTAATCTGATACACCAGGATGCAAAGTCGAGCTCTGATAATGGACATCAATTCTGACATCAGACTCTGCAGTACTGCATGCAAACCCTGCATCCAAACCCTGGATTGGTTCCGTCTGGACCATGAATCATTTCCCATAAATTCATGAAATTGGAATTTTAATAATCTAAGTTTCCTGTGAGCAAGCAAAAGTTCCTAGTGAACATGCAATAGTTTCTCGTAACAACCCAATAGTTTCTCGTGAGCACGCAATAGTTTCTCGTAACAACCCAAAAGTTTCTCTTGAGCACGCAATAGTTTCTCGTGAGCACGCAAAATTTTTTTGTAACAACCCAAAAGTTTCTCTTGAGCATGCAATAGTTTCTCGTAACAACCCAAAAGTTTCTCGTGAGCACGCAAAGATTTCTCGTAACAACCCAAATGTTTCTCTTGAGCTCGCAATAGTTTCTCGTAACAACCCAAATGTTTCTCTTGAGCACGCAATAGTTTCTCGTAACAACCCAAATGTTTCTCTTGAGCATGCAATAGTTTCTCGTAACAACCCAAAAGTTTCTCTTGAGCATGCAATAGTTTCTCGTAACAACCCAAAAGTTTCTCTTGAGCACGCAATAGTTTCTCGTAACAACCCAATAGTTTCTTGTGTGTACCCAAAAGTTTCTTGAAACAACCCAAAAGTTTCTCGAGCATGCAATAGTTTCTCGTAACAACCCAAAAGTTTCTCTTGAGCATGCAATAGTTTCTCGTAACAACCCAAAAGTTTCTCATGAGCACGCAATAGTTTCTCGTAACAACCCAATAGTTTCCCGTGAGCACGCAATACTTTCTCGTAACAACCCAAAAGTTTCTCTTGAGCACGCAAAAGTTTCTTGTAACAACCCAAAAGTTTCTCTTGAGCACCCAATCATTTCTCGTAACAACCCAAAAGTCTCTCGTGAGCACGCACAGATTTCTCGTAACAACCCAAAAGTTTCTCATGAGCACGCAATAGTTTCTCGTAACAACCCAAAAGTTTCTCATGAGCACGCAATAGTTTCTCGTAACAACCCAATAGTTTCCCGTGAGCGCGCAATACTTTCTCGTAACAACCCAAAAGTTTCTCTTGAGCACGCAAAAGTTTCTTGTAACAACCCAAAAGTTTCTCTTGAGCACCCAATAATTTCTCGTAACAACCCACAAGTCTCTCGTGAGCACGCACAGATTTCTCGTAACAACCCAAAAGTTTCTCTTGAGCACGCAATAGTTTCTCGTGAGCACGTAATAGTTTCTTGTTTAAAAAATGTTTAGATATTTGTACTGATAAACAACTCAAAAATACTGAGTACAAACAATTTTTTCAGCATTTAATGGATGAAGTAGGCCCATGCATTGCAATTTTAATAAATAGTTAATGTGATTAGTTTAACACCATGCTAACTTCAAATTTTATTGGAATCAGTAGTGAGTTTCCATTGTGAGGAGGAGCAGATTCCAGTATCTCATAAGGCAGTTGACTATTAGTTTTTGGCATTAAACCGCAAACTAGGATATGGAACTAAAGTGCCTTTGTCAACTTTCGTCATTATTCCTCTAGATGTGAATGTGATATATCAATATGGACACAATAATTTGCTTCAAAGGCCGTTCGCATATTTGTACAATAGCTCCTGGCATGCAGTCTGTCTAATACAGTACAGCATCTCCTTCACTTCTCCTTTAATCAGGATTGTTCAAGTGGTGTTGCATCACAATTGAATAAACAAACATTGGAACTGACAGAAAGAATCCGACATGTCCAGGAAATGCAATCACACATTGTAACTGTACAGTCCGAGCAAATGGTCTCTTTCGTGACCCCGTGTGAGTGGAGAGCAGCTTGGCACAGCTGTCAAACATCCGCAGCGCTGCAGAGAGAGTTACACTGCCCCCTACAGTCACGGGTTTGAGGGGTTTGTTCTGAGGGGTTGCTAAGGTGATCGCATTTGCCTGGATTGTCTGGGTGGTTGCTATGCATTGTTGCTATGCAGGATTTCTAGGGTGGTTTCCATGTAGTTTCTAGGGTGTTCTGGGTGGTTGCTGTGCCATTTCTAGGTTGTTGCTAGGAGGTGATGGATCATTGCTAGGGAATTGTTGTTTTGCTTTAGTTTATTTTCAGTTGTTAGGGTTATATGAGGGGTTGCTAGGGTGATTGCTATGCAGTTGCTAGGGTTTTCTGGGTGGTTGTTATGCCATTGCAAGTTGGTTGCTAGGAGGTGATGGGTCATTGCTAGGGCATTGTTGTTTTGCTTTAGTGTATTGCTATTCAGGCATTGCTAGGGTGTTATGAGGGGTTGCTAGGGTGATTTCTATGCAGTTGCTAGGGTGTTCTGGGTGTTTGCTATGCCGTTGATAGGAGGTTATGGGTCACTGCTGTGATATTCTGGTTCATTGATAGGGCGTTGCAAGGTGATTTGAAGGGTTGATAGGGTGGTTGCTACGTAGATGTTAGGGTTTTCTGGGTGGTTGCTATGCTGTTACTAAGTGGTTGCTAGGAGGTGATGGGTCATTGCTAGGGCATTGTTGTTTTGCTTTAGTGCATTGCTATTCAGTTGCTAGGGTGTTATGAGGGATTGACAGGGTTGGTATTCCGTTTGCTAGAGATTTCTAGGTGGTTTCTGTGTAGTTGATAGGGTTTTTTAGGTGGTTGCTATGCAGTTGCTAGGGTGTTCTGGGTCATTGCTATGCTATTGCCGGAGGATTGTGGGTCATTGCTGAAATATTCTGGGTGATTGCTTGGGCATTGCTGGGTGGTTGCTAGGGTGGTTCCTTTGTAGTTTCTAGGGTGGTTGCCATGTCTTTGCTATGAGTTTGTGCGTCATTGCTGTGATATTCTGGGTGGTTGCTAAGGTGTAGCTGCATGGTTGCTATGTAGTTTCTACGGTGTTCTGGGTGGTTACTATGTGGTTACTGTGGTATTATGATGATTTCTTCCAAGTCTCTGTGATCTTCTCTAGATGTGGCTGGGAAGTGTTGGAGGTTTTGTGATATATTTGGTACATCATCACATGTACCAATAATGCTTCACTTAGTAAGAACTACTAACTAAAAAAAATCTGTCAATGAAAGAAAAACATGTAGAGGACTTTATTTTGAAGATCATTCAAGTCTGTCCACTCTCCAGGTTGTTTTGTTCAGGTTGAGAATTCTTGCTCTGGTCTTTGAACTGGCAGGTCCGAACACGCCTGTTGAATGAAGCTCTACTCACCTCTCTATAAACGGAGCTCCCTGTCCTAACCGTTTTGGCCCTAATTACCCATAATCCTCAGTGAGTCTCTAAAAGTCAGCCAAAAAGTGCTGTTGTTGAATAGGGAGTCTGTCTGAAGATTAGAGCATTCGGTTCTCTCTCAAGTCTAGAAATGATGACAACGGTTTCTTACCAAGAGTTCCTCAGACTTTGATTTGCTGTTTTATCAGCGGTTGAAATGCTTTTATGTCAGAGTCTTTGAGCAGTGGACAAGGCCTTTCAAAGTGCCGGGAATAATTTTTCCCAGTTGTGGCTGGAATAAAGTGATGAGGGAAAAGTCATTGGCCTATGTGATGTGTGGGTGAACATGGCCACTATCACTGCGGAACAGTATAAACATGATTCTCCAGACTTGTGCTACAAATCAATAAACCAACTCAAACCATCAATTTAAACTCTTAGTATTGCTCAGTCCTCTGTCCAAATACATAAACTCTTTAGGCTACACATGGCTAAGCTATATAGTTTGATTGTGACTCCATTTCAAGTACACTCAGTCCACGTTTTTGTTTGATCCGTTGATTCTTACATGACACTGTTTAAACATAAAACATTTATTGTGTTTTGACCTTTCAACTTACACAACAATGGCGTTTTGGGGGCCTGAAAATGCAAGCTTTTGAAAACGATACCGTTTTTGTCTCAGTATAAACTACAAAAATGCAAATTTATGAAAACGGTGATGTATTCAGTCTAGTAGATAATGTTCTTAGTGACATCGCCATCTACTGGCCTGGTAACAGAATACAGTGATTTTACTCGTTTCGCAGATTCGTGTGAACGGGATCATTTTGACAACGTTTTTGTCTGTATGAGAAAAAAGCAAAGGAAAACATTTTCAGTTTTTAGTACATCCTTGTCGTGTAAACATACTCTAAGTAACAAAAATCGTCCCACTTATAGTCAGTTTAGATTGCTTACAAAGTAGTTCGTTAATGATAACAAAGTACATGACGAAATTGTAGTTGGTAATATAATAAACTTATAATTGGACTACTTTTTGATTACTTTTACTCACATACATTTGAATAGGAATCATTTGTACCATGATGTTATAAAAATACAAAGAGAAAGAAAATATATTCTACGTAATCTTTATTATCAACAACAGGAAGTGCATTAAATGTCAGGGTTTCCAAAACTGGGGTTTGTGAAGGTACTGGAGGGGGTTTGTAAATTGATAAATTAAATCATAAAAATGTGAACTTAAAGAAAAAATAAATACTTAAAAAAAAAAGAAATGTTTTATTTGTTTACCTCCATGTCTGTGTGACCATTAACCGACATCAGAGAACTGCAAATGTGTTGTTAAATTATTTAAATATTAACTTAAAAACTCAGAGGGACACAAAACAGTGTGTTAATTATACGTAATCATGTAATAAAAATTTTATCTGGTTATAAGCATTTTAAAACGTAATATAATCTAACTGCAAGTCCTTAATTTTTGTACTCTAATTATGTAATCCAGAATACATTTAATCAGTTACTACCCAGTCATGCAAATAATCAGAGTAGAGATTATTAAATGACTATATAATAATTTGGGCTTTAACTCAATCTTGAATGCCGAAAAGTTTGTTTCCATTGAACAGAAGGCAGATTTGATCCATTTGAACTCATTCACTCTAGTCAAGGATTTAGTGTACACTAAGTTTAAGACTCTTGTTCCTTCCTCATACTCATTTAACGTGGCTTTTTCAGTTTGTAGATTTTGGGCTCACAAGTCATTCCAGCCCATCCATCGTCAGGCTCAAGAGGTAATGATGTGGCTTTGGCCATTAACATGACAGTATTTACCTTGCTGCTCACTGGCACATGAAATCTAAGCATTTGTTAATCATGCCGGCTAAAAGAGACTACATGGCAAGAAACAAACAAGCTTGCCAACAAACCGTCAGGCAACCAAAAAGCTCATTAGCTAAATGTTGGTATTGCACTCACACTGCCAGGGATTTTTTCTATGGAATATCTAAGATAAAGAATAAAGATGTATAAAGAAACAAAATGGCAACGCTCACATTGGTTTTGCAGATGAACAGTTATCAAGAGAAAAGATAATATACAGTGTCTCTGTAAATGCTAAACTGGTTATATTGTCAGAGGAACTTTGATACATCAATGCATTTTATTTGCATAAAAGTCATTAACTGTGAACATCTCTCTCATTTTAGTGTAATGTTAGTAGCATCTTTTCTAGATATCTGCACAAGTTTCTCAATTGGAAAAGTGTGAATGGGTATTATTAACATCATAAACATAAACATCATGATTTTCTGTAAAGCTACTTTGAAACGATGTGTATTGTGAAAAGCACTATACAAATCAAATTTATTTGACTTGAAACAAACCCATTGTAGGTCACCTCCATTTGTGAGTCAGTATCAGTGTCTTAATCATTAGATTAATATGATTCCAGTGAAGCAAAGCGAAGATTTTACTCATTGCAGATGATTTGTTTCCATCTCTTTTTCCATGCAGCTGGGTTATTGTATCACAGATTCCCATACAGGAAACACACGCAACATCTACAGCCAATTGCTCCATATTCACATCTGCCATGACTGACTGACTGAACCATCAGAATGAGAGTGAGATTAGAAACAGAAACGACCTTTTTACTTGTTATAAATTAATATAAAAAAACTTCTGATGGCTCTTTATCCATATTTTGCTGAACTGAATTGTTATGAAGATGCTTAATAGGACAGGTTGGCTTGGAGGAATAATTCACCCAAATATGATTTTTTTTTATGAGAACTGCTTTGAATTGGAGGAGTAAATTGTGACATTGTTGCATGAACTTTTCCTTTAAATACCTTCAGTTGAGTTTATACCTAGACTTTCCATCCTCTCTGTCTGTGTTTGACTCGGGTGGGATTCCTGTGAAGGGAAAGACAGTCGGAGTGAATCTGAGCTCTGTTAGAATCATAATGTTCGTGGAAGGACGACTCAGAGAGACGCCCACCGTCTGATGGCTTTACAATGTGACAAAAACAAGAACTGCTTCAGATTTCATGTGCATTGCACCTTATGAAGCGTGTGGGCCTTCTTCTAAATGCTTTTCTGGCATGAACATACACTACCGTTCAAAAGCATGGGGTCAGTAAGTTCTTTCACTTTTTGAAGGAAATCAATACTTTTATTCAGCAAGGATGCGTTATATTAATCAAAAGTGACATTAAAGACATTTGCAATGCTACATAGATAAATAAATAAATGCTGTTCTTTTGAACTTTCTATTAATCAAAGAATCCTTAAGAAATGTATCACAGTTTCCACAAAAATATGATGCAGTTTTCAACATTGATAATAATCAGAAATGTTTCTTGAGCAGCAAATCAGCTTATTAGAATGATTTCTGAAGGATCATGTGACACTGAAGACTGGAGTAATGATGCTTAAAAAATTCAGCTTTGATCAGAGGAATAAATTACACTTTACTATATATTCACATAGAAAACTATAGAAGCTTATTTCCGCCACAGAAAAAAAAAAATACAGTAATTGCGAGTTTATATCTCACAACTCTGAGAAAAGACGTCAAAATTGAGAGAAAAAAGTCAGAAGTCACAAAAAAGTCACAATTGCGTTATAAAGTCAGAACTGTGGGATAAAAAGTCAGAATTGCAAGTTATAAAGTCAGAATTGAAAGATAAAAAGTCAGAATTGAGTTATAAAGTCAGAATTGCGAGATATACAGGTCCTTCTCAAAAAATTAGCATATTGTGAAGTGAAGTGAAGTGAAGTGACATGTGGCCAAGTATGGTGACCCATACTCGGAATCTGTGCTCTGCATTTAACCCATCCAAGTGCACACACACACCGTGAACACACACCCGGAGCAGTGGGCAGCCATTGCTGCGGCGCCCAGGGAGCAGTTGGGGGTACGGTGCCTTGCTCAAGGGTCTCACCTCAGTCGTGGTATTGAGGGTGGGGAGAGCGCTGGACATTCACTCCCCTCACCGACAATCCCTGCCGGACCTGAGACTCGAACCCATGACCTATGGGTTACAAGTCCGACTCTCTATCCATTAGGCCACGACTGCCCCTATTGTGATAAAGTTCATTATTTTCCATAATGTAATGATAAAAATTAAACTTTCATATATTTTAGATTCATTGCACACCAACTGAAATATTTCAGGTCTTTTATTGTTTTAATACTGATGATTTTGGCATACAGCTCATGAAAACCCAAAATTCCTATCTCAAAAAATTAGCATATTTCATCCGACCAATAAAAGAAAAGTGTTTTTAATACAAAAAAAGTCAACCTTCAAATAATTATGTTCAGTTATGCACTCAATACTTGGTCGGGAATCCTTTTGCAGAAATGACTGCTTCAATGCGGCGTGGCATGGAGGCAATCAGCCTGTGGCACTGCTGAGGTGTTATGGAGGCCCAGGATGCTTCGATAGCGGCCTTAAGCTCATCCAGAGTGTTGGGTCTTGCGTCTCTCAACTTTCTCTTCACAATATCCCACAGATTCTCTATGGGGTTCAGGTCAGGAGAGTTGGCAGGCCAATTGAGCACAGTAATACCATGGTCAGTAAACCATTTACCAGTGGTTTTGGCACTGTGAGCAGGTGCCAGGTCGTGCTGAAAAACGAAATCTTCATCTCCATAAAGCTTTTCAGCAGATGGAAGCATGAAGTGCTCCAAAATCTCCTGATAGCTAGCTGCATTGACCCTGCCCTTGATAAAACACAGTGGACCAACACCAGCAGCTGACATGGCACCCCAGACCATCACTGACTGTGGGAACTTGACACTGGACTTCAGGCATTTTGGCATTTCCTTCTCCCCAGTCTTCCTCCAGACTCTGGCACCTTGATTTCCGAATGACTTTGGACCACTGAGCAACAGTCCAGTGCTGCTTCTCTGTAGCCCAGGTCAGGCGCTTCTGCCGCTGTTTCTGGTTCAAAAGTGGCTTGACCTGGGGAATGCGGCACCTGTAGCCCATTTCCTGCACACGCCTGTGCACGGTGGCTCTGGATGTTTCTACTCCAGACTCAGTCCACTGCTTCCGCAGGTCCCCCAAGGTCTGGAATCGGTCCTTCTCCACAATCTTCCTCAGGGTCCGGTCACCTCTTCTCGTTGTGCAGCGTTTTTTGCCACACTTTTTCCTTCCCACAGACTTCCCACTGAGGTGCCTTGATACAGCACTCTGGGAACAGCCTATTCGTTCAGAAATTTCTTTCTGTGTCTTACCCTCTCGCTTGAGGGTGTCAATGATGGCCTTCTGGACAGCAGTCAGGTCGGCAGTCTTACCCATGATTGCGGTTTTGAGTAATGAACCAGGCTGGGAGTTTTTAAAAGCCTCAGGAATCTTTTGCAGGTGTTTAGAGTTAATTAGTTGATTCAGATGATTAGGTTAATAGCTCGTTTAGAGAACCTTTTCATGATATGCTAATTTTTTGAGATAGGAATTTTGGGTTTTCATGAGCTGTATGCCAAAATCATCAGTATTAAAACAATAAAAGACCTGAAATATTTCAGTTGGTGTGCAATGAATCTAAAATATATGAAAGTTTAATTTTTATCATTACATTATGGAAAATAATGAACTTTATCACAATATGCTAATTTTTTGAGAAGGACCTGTAAATGCGCAAGTACGTGTCATAAAGTCAGAATTGCGAAATAAAAAGTCGCAATTGCGAGTTATAAAGTCAGAATTGCGTGATAAAAAGTCGCAATTGCAAGTTATAAAGTCAGAATTGCGAAATAAAAAAGTCGCAATTGCGAGTTATAAAGTCAGAATTGCAAAATAAAAAGTCAGAATTGCGTTATAAGTCAGAATTGCGAAATAAAAAAGTCGCAATTGCGAGTTATAAAGTCAGAATTGCAAAATAAAAAGTCGCAATTGCGAGATAAAAAGTCACAATTTCGAAATAAAAAGTCACAATTGCGAGTTATAAAGTCAGAATTGCGAGATAAAAAGTCAGAATTGCGTTATAAAGTCAGAATTGCGAGATAAAAAGTCAGAATTG
The DNA here is from genome assembly GCA_003731715.1 of Anabarilius grahami. Taxonomy (NCBI): domain Eukaryota; kingdom Metazoa; phylum Chordata; class Actinopteri; order Cypriniformes; family Xenocyprididae; genus Anabarilius; species Anabarilius grahami. The sequence goes on from RJVU01042594.1 coordinate 1,862,385, forward strand.
CGTTATAAAGTCAGAATTGAGAGATAAAAAGTCACAATTTCAAAATAAAAAGTCGCAATTGCGAGTTATAAAGTCAGAATTGCGTAATAAAAAGTCGCAATTACCTTTTTTTATTTTTTATTCAGTGCCGGAAACAAGCTTCCATATAAAAATTCAGCTTTGATCACAGGAATAAATTAGATTTTACTATATAGTCACATAGAAAACAGCTATTTAAAAAGTACTATGATTGGCAGATTTTTTTCTCGATTCACCTGCCACATCCACACATACAATGAGGCCTTGACTTTCTGTGTAAAAAAGCATTATTATTATTTCATCTGTGTCAGTCCATAGTGCCATCCGCTCCACCTCCACACCAGCTCTGTGATGCCTGAAACCCCAGTGAGAGGAAAATTCTAGGAAGCGTCGAGTGACACTGAGGTAAAGGATCCAGGCGAGGTGGAGTGGGTGGGTTCAGGGTGTGTAAGAGTTCTTCCCCAGGGGGCTGTAAGCCCCTCCGCAGGGTTGACTTCCTTCCTTCAGGAAACCCCGCCCACTCCCTTCATCCCACGCCACTAACGAGCCCAGCAGACGCCGTACAAGCCGAATGCACAAGCCCCGAGTCCTGTACTGCAGCCGTGTGGCTTGAAAACAGAACCCATCTGGGGACGCTGGATAGGATGTTGTCCGCAGCCCAGTTTCAGTGTTTCTCGGTTGTCGGAGCTCAAACGGCGCAGACAGGTGAGGGCTGCTGTGGCGCCAGGACTGGGCCGTGGCCCGCGGCCAGAAGACCCACTTTCCACATTTATCCTCCTGGCTCCAGGTTCAGCCACACCAACCAATGAAAACAAGGGCTCGGCGTGATGCAGCGGCCTGGAAATCTCCACTGGGACGGGATGGCACCACTGCTCCTAATTAACTTTTATTTAAAGGATGGGAGAGGCATTAAACTCCTCGTCACTGCCAAAAAGTGTTTTTTATAACTTATTTGTAAGTGGCTGTGATACAGTGGAATTACTGTACAGTACTGAAAATCAAATAAGTCATATGGTTCATTTTAAGCACGATCTGGAATCAGCCAATATTAACATTTTTAAAGAATCGGCGCTGATCCAGTTAGGCCAGTATTTGAAGCCGCTCTTATTTGTGAACATGTCTGTGTGTTTTAATGTTTTAATGTTTTTCATTTTAATTATAATCTTCTATAGTTCTAGATTGGAAATACACGTTTATGGAAACAACAAACAAAATATAATGTGCCATGATATTTGTTATCAGCTATAAAATTTTAAGATTTTTCTAAATATTTTCAGAAGAAAATGATTGCTATGTGGTTACTAAGGTGTTCTGAATGACTTTTAGTGCATTGCCAGATATTCTGGGTGATTGCTAGGGCATTCTAGGTGGTTGCTAGGGTGTTTTGTGTGGTTGCTATGTAGTTACTAGGGTTCTAAGTAGGCCCTGTGTGGTTGATATGGCGTTATGGTGTTTTTATCCTGTTTGACATAAAAAGAGTCCCCTCTTAAGTCTCTGTGATATTCTGAGTGATTGCTAGGGCAATCTAAGTGTTTTCTAGGGTGTTCTGGGGGTTGCTATGCAGTTGCTAGGGTGTGCTGAGTGGGTGATATGTGGTTGCTATGGCGTTTTGGTGTTTTCATTCTGTCTAGTGTGAAAAGAGTTCCTTCTTAAGTCCAAGTGATATTCAGGGTGGTTGCTAGGGTGTTACTATATCAGCCAAAAAACATCTATATTGGTGCTTCACCAGTAGTATCATATTGCTTAAAGAATTAAGATGGAAATTTGGATGGGAGATGAAATGCTTGGATAGTTTTATGCATCAAGTAATGGATGTCTTGTTTAATCTAAATGAACAAAATGTTGAAAATCGATTACTGGATGGACTTTGACCTTTGTTTTTTGACTCATCATTGGGACTGCATCAAGACAGCTGGATCCATGAGAATCACACCATACTTTTTGCATACAACTTTTTTCTTAGAAACTGAATGAGCTCCTCCCTAATTCATGGAAGACCACATGAGTTTACCCCTTAAGTTCATGAGTTTCTGCTCCGGTGAATCCCCATAGGGTTATCCCCCATATTTCAGAGAAGTCTGATTCATCTGTTTGTCTGATCCCACATATGATCTGATGGCAATGTGGGATGAAATGAGCTTTCTGAGACGTTGACCTCAATCTTTCCGTCACACTGGAAAGGAATGTGTGTTGGAGCATGTAAGCCAAAGATGTGGTCCGCTGGTGAAGCTCCTTGATCTATCAAATATAAGCCACCAAAGGGAGAATCACGTTTTGGAGGAGCGTCTGGGAGTATTTGGTAGATGTGATTTTAATGAAGTCTTCTAGTCCGTGGCCATCACAGCAGGCTCCAAGAGTAATTGGATTTGCCTCATTGAGTTCCAGCTTGTTATGACCAGAGACTCCCTAAAAGATGCTGACGAGAGCATTGAGCTCTTGTGTGAGTTATAGATCGCCCCAAACCTCGAATGTACTCGTGAACCAACCAGGATCCATGTAAAACCAGGGTCATTTGTAGCACTTTCTACAGTATATGTGCTCGGATCCAAAGAAAAGAGTCGTGCGGTCAGGTCACCCACACTCTGGCATCATGTTGAGTTGCAGTTGATTCATTATTTATGCCCCAAAACCATTTCATACTGCCCTACCGGAGAGGGAAAAGATGTGTCAAAATCTGCTCTGCTGCACCAGTGGCCCTGTATGGAAGCACATTTCTGCCTCATAAGAAAAAAAAATCCTGATTTGGTAAATCATAATTATGACATAAGTTATAATTGTGACACAAAAACAGAAAATTATGAGATACTTCATAACTATGAGATAAAAAGCAAATATGGACATAAGTCTTAATTATAACAAAACGTCAAAGTTATGAGATTAAAAAAAAGTCCTAATTGTGGCATAAAATTGGAAATTATGGTATACTAAGTCACAATTATGAGATAAAAAGCCAAAATGGACAATAAAAATTATGAGATAAAAAGTAAAAAAATGTGACATAAACGTGGAAATTATCACATACCAAGTCATAATTATGAGATAAAAGGCCAAAATGCTGAGCCAGTGGCCCGGTATGAAAGCCCATACCACAAAAAAAGTGAAAATTATGAGACACTTCATAACTTCATAACATAAAAAGTCATAATTATAACAAAGCGTCATAATTATGAGATAAAAAGCCAAAATGGACAGCAAAAATGTTGAATTAAGAATTCATAAATATCAAATTAACATGGAAATAATGGCATAATAAGTCATAATTATGAGATAAAAAGCCAAAATGGACAATAAAAATTATGAGATAAAAGTCAAAAAATTTGACATAAACGTGGAAATTATGGCATACAAAGTCATAAATGTGACATAAGCATGGAAAATATGGCATACCAAGTCATAATTATGAGATAAAAGGCCATAATGCTGAGCCAGTGGCCCGGTATGAAAGCCCATACCACAAAAAAGTTAAAATTATGAGATACTTCATAACTATGAGATAAAAAGTCATAATTATAACAAAAAGTCAAAATTATGAGATAAAAAGTTGAAAGAGAGAGCAAAATGTATGCGATGAAAAGTCATAAATATCACATAAACATGGAAATGATGGCATACCAAGTCATAATTATGAGATAAAAAGCCAAAATGGACAGCAAAAATGTTGAATTAAGAATTCATAAATATCAAATTAACATGGAAATAATGGCATAATAAGTCATAATTATGAGATAAAAAAAAAACATAATTATGAAAATGGAAATTATGGCATACCAAGTCATAATTATGAGATAAAAAGCCAAAAATGAACAGTGAAATTATGAGATTAAAAAGTCATAAATGTGACATAAATGTGGAAATTATGGCATACCAAGTCATAATTATGAGATAAAAAGTCGTAATTACGACTCAATAGTTTTCATTTTGATTTTTTTATGTCATTATTGTTACTTTTCAATCTCAGGATCCATGTAAACCCGGGGTCAGTTTTAGAACTTTCTACACTAAAGCACCAGACGTACGGTCAGGTCACCCATGTCCAATTTTCCCTTATTATTATTTCTCTAAAAGTCACATAGAAGTCTTATCAGCAAAGTGTGACATATGCAACTTATCCCAAAACTTTGGATGGTGGACAATCCCAAAGTCATGTGGCCTCCTGTGACTTTGGGATTGCTCTGTGACCAGTTTGAAAGCATTCCCATCCTTGAGAACCAATTTAGACCTTTTGTTAAAGTTTTGCGTAATATATATTTTTTGAATGTCACGTTCTAGAGTTCAATAGCAGTAATGCTGAATCACTAGGGTGGTGTTGCCTTCCTGACTGCCTGTGATGTACTTCCTCAGTGCAAAGCGTTCCGGCTTCCCAAGGTTGCCTTTCCTGCTTGACCTTTGGTTTGGCTTCCATGATGGGGTTTGTCACACCCTTCCAGGAACCCAATGGCAAGGCCTCCACCTAAATAGGCGCGTATTCATCTGTTTCATGCATGTTGAAAGCCATCCTGGGTGTTGCGAAACAATAGGGGGGTTTCCTGTAATACGAAAAAGATGAACAGGAGTAGTGCATGACTAAAGTTTGGGAACCTGCTGGGTCATAAATGGTGCCACCCAATAACAAAGTTTAATTTTGTGAAGTTTCCTCTCAGATACTCCAAGGCACGTCAGATTTCCTTCCTTCCCTCAAGCTTTGGCACAAAAGCGTTTTTGAGGCAGCTTCCAGGGTCAAAATGGTGACAGCATAGGATGTGACCACACATCTGTGTCATTGGCATGTTTTATGTTCATCTCACACCACAGCTGGGCTCTAAAGATCAGTTTCCAGGAGGGTCTGCTTCTTGACAAGAGTTTGAGAAGCATTAAAGCTAATTACGATTTCTACAATTGTGACTGACAGACCTTGAACTCATCAAAAACGTCACAAGAGAACAATATACAGGTCATCTGAATGCATTGTGAACAGACTTTATTGTTTATTGTTTCTTGCTCTTATATATTCGTAGCAAGTGATTATCATTGCAATATAGTCATATGAATGCTGCAGCTGTTTTATGTGACCTAGTTCTCCTGAGTAGCAGTCGGCGTTTCCCACTCAGTTTTACCACACAAACTGTGTCTTTGTCTGCAAACATCACTAACAAGAGTTTTTAGGATTTTGGCCTCATCGTAGTTTGATTTGACTCATTATTTATGCCCCAAAACCATAATTTCATACTGCTCTACCAGAGAGGGAAAAGATGTGTCAAAAGCTGCTCTGTTGAAACTGTGGCCTGTATGGAAGCCCAGTTTTGCCACATAAGAAACAAAAATGCTTTGATGAATCATAATTATGACGTCAATTATGAGATAATAAGTCAAAGTTGACATTTTGAATTTGAGATAAAAAGTCACGATTGACATTTCATTCATAATCGACTAGTTAATCAACTAATTTCAACTTTTTATGCCATAATGAATTTTCATCTTATAATTTTGACTTTTCATGTTAACTGACTTTTTATCTCATAATTTTGACTTTGTATATCAGCTGTTTTAGCATCTAATAATTTTGACTGTTCATGCAATAGTTACTTTTTATCTCGTAATATTGTCTTATTATCCCATAATTATGACTTAGTGTCTCATAATTTAGCTTTTTTTCTCACCATTGACTTTTTATCTCATAATTTTGACTTTGTGTTTCATAATTATTTTTATCCCATAATTATGACTTTTTCTCATATAATTTTGACTTTTTAGTTCATAATTATCACTTTTAAACCATGACTTTTTACCTCATAATTTTGTATTTTTTTCCTCATAATTATTACTTAGTACCTCATAATTTTGACTTTGTATTTCATAATTATGGCTTTTATCTCATAATTTTTTTTGTTTTTATTGAATAATTATGACTTAGTGTGTCATAATTTCAAGTTTTGTAAATTACGGCTTAGTATTTAATAAATTACTTTTAAACCTATAATTATGTGTTTTTATCTCATAATTTAGTTTTTTTATTTGTAATTACTATTTGACTGAGTGTATCATAATTTCAATTTTTGTCAGTTATGTATTAGTATTTCATAATTGACTTTTTATCTTATAATTTTGACTTTTTATCCCATAATTATGCCTTTGTATTTCATAATTACTACTTTTATCCTCTATGACTTTTTATCTCATTATTTTGACTATTTCCTCATAATTATCTCTAAGTTTCTCATAATTTTGACTTTTTATCTAATAATTTTGACTTGTATTTCATAATTATGACTTTTATCTCATAATTTTGAATTTTATCCCATAATTTTGACTGTTGTTTTGTTGTTTTAATTGTGTTGTTGTTTTAATTTTCATACATGTTTTCTTATGTGGCAGAAATGGGCTTCCACAGGCTTGAGGATTACAAGTATTTCAGATCTATTGTAATCCTTAATCTTGACGCTAACTCAAGCAGAAAGCCTAACCTGCGTCTTCCCAGAGTCTTAGATAAGATGCTGACGCTTACAACACATAAAGGCTATGCGTGAATTTAGTAGCTACTGAGGGTCTGAGTGTCGTCTGTCAGTTTAACTTCCATAATATCACTCTTTTACAGGGATATGATGACGTCTGTTTGATATCCTGAGAGCCAGCGTTAGCGTTGGCTGCAGCGATGAGCTCTGGCTGTCCTCCATGAAGCAATGCATCCCAAAATGTCATTAATCGCAGTTCAAATACAGCGTTCTGCTGCCTCAGCACTTCTCTGCAGTCTCCGTTTCAGATTTGCTTCTTTCTCCCTGGGCGAACATCTGCAATAAATGAAAGCCTTTTATCGTATGAATGTTGAAAAAAGGAATATGGTGGTGAATTTGAAAAAAATGGTCCACCTACATGATGTGTCTGTTGGATTGAATATCAGGGCTTCAGCCATACACCACTGTGCTGGACTAGCAGTGTCCTGATGGGGAAAGTAATTCAAAACTGGCTAATCACACCAGCAGGCGTGTGCTGATGTTCTCAGACCTGACAGTGTGTGGAAAACCACCAGTCAACCTGGATAATCTGCTGCGTAAAGAAGTAGTTCAATATTCTGTCTTCATTTGCTAATCCTCATGGGGAGGAGAAATATCAGCCGGATGCAGAAAAAAAGTAATTTAATAAAAAAATGTAATATATAATAGTATAATATGATCAAATAAAAAAATACTTAAAAAAATAGATAAACAACTAAATGGGTTAATTAATCGTATTGTATTGTACTGTATAAATTGTGGAAACAAATGGATAATTATTGCATAAATATTACTTGTTACCATGAAATTCCCTCTAAATACAAAATATTAAATAATATTATTGATCCAAATATAAATTACATTGACTTTACTATAAAAAATTAAAAAAAACATTTGAGGAAAAACGTTTGTCAGGACAAATTTTGATGTTGGCTTGAGAAAGCCCTCACCAGAATGTATGAAGTAGTTTAAAAACTTGAAGAGAAGGTCTTCTGTTTGTAGTAGATTGAAGTTTTGAAGGCTTTAAATGTCATCAGAAAAACAGACTGATATTCTGCATGGTTGCTAGGGTGTTGCTATGCTGTTGCTAAGGTGTTCTGCGTGGTTGCTAGGATGTTATGCATTTGCTAGGGCATTCTGGGTGGTTGTTAGGGTGTTTCTGTGGGGTTGCTAGGGTATTCTGGGTGGTTTCTAGGGTATTGCTATGCAGTTTTCAGTCAAAAATTCTAGCTTTTAAAACTACTAAATTAAAACTTAAACTATTTCGAAATGAAAACCTTTAAACTTAAAGCTTTCTCAAGCCAACATCAAGGTTTGTCTACAAACTTTGCTATCTTCTTTATCTATTTTATTTGAGGTGTTCGAGAGGAGTATGAGTGTGACACCTAAATCAGAGGGCTGAAATAGGCCTGTCACCATGATACCAAACGGCATTGCTTTCTTGCTCATCTCATTACCGATTGTGGTTGTGGTTGAGCAATCAGAAGAAAAATATTCAAACAAATAAAGACGTGAATTTCGCTCATTTCCGAAAAACAGCCGTCACCTCCATAAGCCACTTTTTCCGTGACCCAACAACCTGATGTTGAAATAAACAACAGGGAATAGGTTAAAAACATTGCAGAGGTGAATGTTTAATCGTTGCATATTTAAGCGGTGAGCGTGAGGAATGGTGAAGTGAGTGATATTGAACTGGTAAACAGGCTGATGACTGGAAAACCATGCGATCTACCATTTCCTGCAGCAACATCACGCCTAGAACCTCATACAGGACTGATTTGGAACGATTTACACAGGCAGCAGCTGCAAGAATACCATTTTTCACAGTGAGCGAAAAGGAGATTCAACTTACAGTTAAATTGGTGTTAGTATGTTGCCAAGCTAAAAATGTGGAACAACCTGTTTGATGGTTTAAAATGCAGCTCAGTAGAGTTTGGATCGGATCCACAGAGCATTTCCTCACTGCCCTTTTCCCAAATGAATGATGCTCAGGGTGGATGGATGAGTGTTCCTACGGATGAGAGGAGCAGCTGTGAGACTCTGTTAACCCTGTAAAGCCTGACATATATAGGAAACAATAGTCAAAAAAATAATTGAACTTTTAGACAAAAAAAAGTTTGCATATGTGCTTTATGTTTTGTATCATATTCTGTACATCAGGCTTTTGCTCATATAGTCTGATATAGTGAGAATATTGAGCTCAGTTTTATTCACAGGCCCAAACTGAGCAAAAATATGCAATTTGGTGCAGATGATGATATTAAATGCCAAAAAGTAAGATGATATTTGGACATAAATATCGAATAGCAGTCAGTCTATATCTGACAATAATATGTCTTAGTAAGATGATATTTAAATGCTTAGTTTTATGATCAAAGCTCTGTAGTTTTAAAACACATAATTCAATGCAATAAATAAACCTTCATGATCATATTTAATACTCGTGATTTTTCTAAAAACATTATGCATAAATAATCAAGTAAAGTTGCTTCAGTGTTAAATCTGATTTAGTGGCTTTAAGAAATCACATATCAAATATGACAGCAGGCTTTATAGGGTTAAAATGTGTCCTTTCCCTTCTTTACAACTGTGAATCTCATCCCCATTCACTTTACTGTATCCTGCTTTTTGCATCGGACTGGACAGTTTCCCGTTATGTCACTCCACGTCATGCTGCTCCTGTTCACTGGTCGGTCAGGGAGAGTTGAGGAACAGGGATGTGAACACGGGTTATTCTGGAGCTGGAGCCACAGGCTTTTCCTTCCTGTGGTTTAACGGCCCACTGACCGGTGCCTGGCTTTCATCTGCGCGGGTGAATATCTGACACGGATCCACCTGAGATGTTCCACAAGCCTCGGGGAAGTCTAGGAAAATCAGGCCGGATGGAAGGATACGCTCTGTGTGTGTGTGTGTGTGTGTGTGTGTTTGCACTGCAAAAAGATTTTCCCTCAGTATTTTTGTCTTGTTTTCCAGTATCCAAATATCTAAACGTTCTTAAATCATTTACCGGAGAAGAAAAATGTAAAAGTTTCAAAGATAAATTGAGTTTTTGTCTCCTAAAAGAAAAAAGTGATTCTGAACTGAAACGAGTCGTCAGTAATTTCAGTCTCACTGAACCTGCGTAGGTTTGTAACGAATTTGCATAATGCAATCCCATTGGCTTTCGGTGAACAGCGTCTCTTTGCCCCGCCCTCAATCACTGTAGTTGTATCTGAGACTGGAAGAGTTTGGTTCGTGTTGTTCATGTCGAGAAGACGCTGTTTTTCTGCTGCCAAATCAAATCCACTTTGATGAGATTGATACGGTAAAACCGACGCCATCGTTACTGTTCGTATCACTGTGAATCAAGAGCTGAGATTCAGATATGATAATGAGGGTTTGGTTTCTGACCAATCAGAGCAGAGCAGCTCTCAGAAAGAGACCGAATCTTTGAACGAAGCGTTTCAGACACTGAGAGAAAAGAGCTGATGCTGCAGTGGATATTATGAGAACATTAAAGTGTTTTTGATCTTGGATGAATGTAGATCTATTGTAGGAGACGCCAAAATAACATTAGGAACCTTTAAAACAGCATAATAGGGGCACTTTAAGCTTAAAACAAGAACAAATATCAGATCATCTGATCGTATATCTAAAGTTTCAATGCAAAGACTTATATGATTGTATCTGCACAGCTCCCAATGTCACAGAAGGTACGAATGAACCGTGTCTGATGTGTAAAGCAGGACATGGGGATTCAGTTCAATGGTCTTTGTGGCCTCGTCTACTTATTCTGTGTAAATCAGACGGAGCTGAGGGAGATTGTTTACAGCTACTGCATTACAGTCCTGTCAGTTAACCTAGGGGATAACCATGAACACATCGTCTGCTTTTTATTTCCTGAAGGGCATCAAAACAAAGAGCTTTTGCCACGCGCTGGTGCAAATACTGCAGCCTGGGATGCTGACGGAGGAAAACTGCTTTAATACGAAACAAAAGGGTTAGACTGATGATAATGCCAGACAGAAATAGCCCTCTCTCTCTCTCTCTCTCTGAGGTTGGAATCGGACAAAAAAATGACACTGTTTTTGTGGAGGTTTGTTTACAACAACAGTTCAGTTTCCCATTAGAGCAATCAGAAAAATGTGTGTGATAAAGTTGCTTTAATACACGACTGTTTCATATAAAGACGGAAAAAACAGAACAGTCAGTCGCGCCCTTTTGGAAACCAGTCAAAACACTTATATAAACTCTTATTTGTGTGTCTTTCTTGTTTTATTTTAAGAATGAATTAAACACAGTCCGTTGGTGTAGTTTTGACAGTGGCAGTAAATGGATCATTCATCAGTTGCTGACACGTCTTAAATGCAACATGAAAATACAAATACACTAAAATGTTGTTGTTTTGTGCTATACAGATGATTCCTCGTCATATTTCTTGAAACTTGCGGGTGGAGAACACCATAGCAACTACCTAGCAACACCCTGGCAACCAATGAGAGCACCCTAGCAACATGGCAGTGAGTTGTGCAACACCTGCATTTAAGTTCAGAAGGGTTGAATACATGAGAAGTAACACATTGAATTAAACGTGAAATGTTGAAGTAGGAATATCTGAAATAGTATTTTCTTGCAAAAAGCGTACCTTTATATAATTACTTGTAAATTAAATAGTTTTATAGTTTTCTTTAAGCTTTATGTATCTGTTCCAATTATGTACGTACAGTGCTGGGACGATTACTTGCAAATTATAGCAAAGACTATAGAATAACACAAGACGCGTCACTCATATTGTTTTGAATGGGAGAAAGTGCAAGGCGCAATAATGCGGAATAAGCCCCGCCTTCTAAATAGTGAAGTGAAAGTGAAAGTGAAGTGACATGTGGCCAAGTATGGTGACCCATACTCGGAATTTGTGCTCTGCATTTAACCCATCCAAGTGCGCACACACACCATGAACACACACCCGGAGCAGTGGGCAGCCATTGCTGTGGCGCCCGGGGAGCAGTTTGGGGTACGGTGCCTTGCTCAAGGGTCTCACCTCAGTCGTGGTATTGAGGGTGGGGAGAGCGCTGGACATTCACTCCCCTCACCGACAATCCCTGCCGGACCTGAGACTAGAACCCATGACCTTTGGGTTACAAGTCCGACTCTCTATCCATTAGGCCACGACTGCCCCAAATAAGAGCCAATCACAGATTGGTAATGTCATCGCATCACTGCAGCAGCTGTTAGAAGCTCCGGTTCCAATAGAAACAGTCAGATGCACGCTTAGGACTGCACATGCGCATTAGCTTGATCCAGCCTGAAAAAATTTTTTTTGTCATGATACGAGCATTTAGAAACAAAATTTATGAGACAATTGTTGTCAGATTTCACTGTTGATTTCAAATATGATATTTAATCAAAAGCTTGGCAAACCGCTTTGGAGTATTTGATGTTTCCCCATTCAAAGAGATAGGAGCTGCACTTGCATGACCAAGAGGCGTTTCTAAGATGGCTGCATATATAAATTTTGAAGTAGAAAAATCTGAAATACTATTAGTAACGTAATCTGGATTACTCATTTTAGGTAATGTATTGTGACTACTTTTAGATTACTTTTAGATTACTTTTGACAGAAATATATACTATATTTAGAAATAGAAAATTTTAAGTAGAAAAATCTGAAATACTATTATTAACGTAATCTAGATTACTCATTTTAGGTAATGTATTGTGACTACTTTTAGATTACTTTTGACAAATATATACTATATTTAAAAATAGAAAATTTTAAGTTGAAAAATCAGAAATAATATTAGTAACGTAATCTAGATGACTCTACATTTTAGGTACTGTATACTTTTAGATTACTTTTGACATAACTCGTTTATCACTTAGATTTGAATGAGACTATTGATATTTAAAAAGATATATATTACTGCCTCTGTGTGAGTAATATTTAATCACGTAATCCATAAAAAGTAACTGTAACCTGATTTTTAAAATTGAATATAACCTAATTACAAGTACTACATTTTTGCAATCTGATTACATAATCCAGATTACATGTGATCAGTTACAAACCAGCACTGATTACGTATGACAAAGCAGAATCAAATACTTTTGGCATCTGCAAATAAGCCTAAAACCTGTCGAAGCAGCACTAACGTTTATTTTATAGTCATCTGTTATGAAGCGTCTTGTGGTCATAGTTACTACAAGACATTCTGAGGTTTAGTAGTTAATGCTAAAACACTTCATAATCGCTTAGTAAAATGCCACACTATTAAACACCATGTGTGTTTATGTGTGTTTCTTTATTTATCACCATGGAAATACAAGAAAACGATAAATATGTGCAAGAGAGACTTATTTGTGTGTGATTATAGTGAAATAATCGATAGTATTTAGTGAAACAGTCAATATGTGAAATGTATAGTCAATATTTTGCACGCTCCAGCATTTAATCTTGTGAATTTTAGCACAAACTGTGTGAGAAGAGATAGATTTCAAATAGATTTGCATAAATAATGAGGGCTATTTCTATTGGTCAGACAGACAGAAAACTCATGCCATTGGTTGAGGCAATATCGCTGTTGGGCTGCCCTGAACATTGTTTTGTTTTTTTTGTGCATTTCTGACCAAACAACCTTTACTTCTAGTTGACTGCGTATTAACCTTAGGAGAAAATATTTTCATGCATAATAAATAACACACATGACCTTTAATACTTAGTGTGAGGGGTTGAAAGGACAGTGTTTCAGCTGCAGGCTCATTCATTTCATGTGACCAGTGGACAAAATATAAATGTGGAGCAATTATAGGAATTCTGACACTAAATATTCCGTGGAATGTTCAACTGAGCCATGTGTCAAATATCAGACATATTACAGGCGAATCGCTCGGAGAGGTCAGAGTCTGTGTTTGGGCAACACGGTCTTACTGAACGACCAATCAGAAGACATTAATATTCGCTGCTGAACTTCAGTGGTGGACGGCCAATTGTGTGTGTTTGTGTGTGTGTGTGTGTGTTTGTGTGTGTGTGTGTGTGTGAGTATGTGTGTGTGTGTGTGTGTGTGTGTGTGTGAGTATGTGTGTGTGTGTGTACAACATCATGAGGTCTACAGGACTGACCTGCCGTCTGATGAACAATGTAAAAATACCCTGATTATCAGATTATCTTGATTTACATTGAAAACAACCATATATTCACATTTTCATCGAGACATATTTTCAGAGAATGTATAAAAAATGTATAGTATATTGTGAGTTTTGGACATTTTTCAAACAAAATTTTATTAAAGCTACACTAAAATATCTTAATATTGCTCATAGAATAATACATTTGCTTAATTTTTCAGCATTTCTGTGCATCATAATATTTGAGTTTGTTTATTTATTTAGAGGTTTTTTCAAACAAATTTTTCTTAAAGCCACACTAAAATCTCTTAATAACAGTCTAGAATTAAGTATTTGTTTACCTTGTGAGCATTTCTGTCTATTTTTAAGATCTCTTAATATTATAATAACTAGATATTACTTATTTATCTATTAATTTATTTGCTATATTTTTTGTTAGTTTTTTCAAACAACATTTTCTTAAACGTGCAGTAAAATGTTTTAATATTGCAGATTTTTTTTTTTTTAAAAAACATACATTTGTGTAACTTTTAAGCATTTCTGTCTATTTTCAAGATCTCTTAATATTTTATGGTTGTTATTTATAATATTATGGCTAGATATTTTTGGTAGTTTCAAGTCATTTTAATGCATTAAATTTTCTTCTTCTTTTTTTGGCTATATTTAATCATGTTTTGTTAGTTTTTAAGGGCCATTTTTAGCAATGTTAGAGGCCGTTGTTTTTATTAGGATAATTGGTACCAGATTTTTTAAGGGAACATCATTACGATCCCATCACATCAGTAAACACTGCTCAGTCATTTATCAGAAGTGTTTCAATCGTGTTTTAATGACAGTGTTGTCTGCCCTGTCCCGTATCCCACAGGTACGCTGTGATTCCTGCTCTGGACGGCAGAGGAGCTGAACATGTCCAAACCGCAGCCCGGCGCTTCTCGGAAGTGAGACTTTCAGCAGCGATCCACGTCAAGCTGCCCTGGCCTGTTATTTGATGAAGGAGTGGAAAAACAAAGTGCAAGACACGACTCTCTTCAGGCGTCTGTTATTCACAGTTACTGCTGTTTGCCAAAGGGAACTTCCATCTTTTTAGGGTCACAACATGCAGGAATTGCACATTTCCATCAAGAGAATGTATTTTACAAAATATTGTGGTGATATTTAGTGGTTGACCGACACTGTGTTTTTGATGGCTGATGCCAGTATGTTGGAGAGCATGGTGGCTGATGGGCGATATAAAGCCGATAGTGTATAGAGTTTGCCGTCCTGTTGCTAATAATATAAAAGCAAATGCTATAATACTTTTTTATTTGCTGTTTAGTCTCCTTGTTTTAAAATTCCAGCATAATAAAGTATTAGATATAACTGTTAAACAGAGACTAATGAAAGATGTGAACTAATGACATAAACTAATAAAGAATGAGAGCGCTGACATTCTCAGCGACGTCAAAATAAACGTCCCTCTCCCGACACATTGGCCAAACAGAGAAACTCATCAGCTGATATCGTCTGATATATCAGCTTTGGCAATATATCAGTCGGCCACTAGTAATATTTATATTTTTTTATATTAAAATTTCTTATCAAGTCATTTTTACATACCTCATTGGCTGTTTGTTTGTTTGTTTGTTTGTTTGTTTGTTTGGTTGGTTGGTTGTTTTTTTTGTTTGTTTGTTTGCTTTCGTTTGTTTTTTTAAAAATTTCTTATCAAGTCATTTTGCGTACCCCAATGGCTGTTTGTTTTTGTTTTCAAAATTTCTTACCAAGTAATTTTTTACTTACCCTTTAGCTGTTTGTTTGTTTGGTTTTTGTTTGTTTGTTTGCTTTCGTTTGTTTTCAAAAATTTCTTATCAAGTCCTTTTGCATACCCCAATGGATGTTTGTTTTTTTGTTTGTTTGTTTGTTTTCAAACTTTCTTACCAAGTCATTTTTACATACCCTTTAGCTGTTTGTTTGTTTGTTTGATTTATAAAAAATTACCAAGTCATTTTTGCAAACCCCATTCGCTGTTTGTTTGTGTTTGTTTGTTTGTTTGTGTGTTTGTTTTCAGAATTTCTTATCAAGTCATTTTGCATACCACATTGGCTGTTTGTTTGTTTGTTTGTTTGTTTGTTTGTTTGTTTGTTTGTTTGTTTGTTTGTTTGTTTGTTTGTTTGTTTGTTTGGTTGGTTGGTTGGTTGGTTGGTTGGTTTTTTTGTTTGTTTGTTTGTTTGCTTTCGTTTGTTTTCAAAATTTTCTTACCAAGTAATTTTTTACTTACCCATTGACTGTTTGTTTGTTTTTAAAATTTCTTATCAAGTCATTTTTACATACCTCATTGGCTGTTTGTTTGTTTGTTTGTTTGTTTGGTTGGTTGGTTGGTTGTTTTTTTTGTTTGTTTGTTTGCTTTCGTTTGTTTTCAAAAATTTCTTATCAAGTCATTTTGCATACCCCAATGGATGTTTGTTTTTTTGTTTGTTTGTTTGTTTTCAAACTTTCTTACCAAGTCATTTTTACATACCCTTTAGCTGTTTGTTTGTTTGTTTGATTTATAAAAAATTACCAAGTCATTTTTGCAAACCCCATTCGCTGTTTGTTTGTGTTTGTTTGTTTGTTTGTGTGTTTGTGTGTTTGTTTTCAGAATTTCTTATCAAGTCATTTTGCATACCCCATTGGCTGTTTGTTTGTTTGTTTGTTTGTTTGTTTGTTTGGTTGGTTGGTTTTTTTGTTTGTTTGTTTGTTTGCTTTCGTTTGTTTTCAAAATTTTCTTACCAAGTAATTTTTACATACCTCATTGGCTGTTTGTTTGTTTGTTTGTTTGTTTGTTTGTTTGTTTGTTTGTTTGTTTGTTTGGTTGTTTTTTTTGTTTGTTTGTTTGCTTTTGTTTGTTTTTTAAAAAATTTCTTATCAAGTCATTTTGCGTACCCCAATGGCTGTTTGTTTTTGTTTTCAAAATTTCTTACCAAGTAATTTTTTACTTACCCTTTAGCTGTTTGTTTGGTTGTTTGTTTGTTTGGTTTTTGTTTGTTTGTTTGCTTTCGTTTGTTTTCAAAAATTTCTTATCAAGTCATTTTGCATACCCCAATGGATGTTTGTTTTTTTGTTTGTTTGTTTGTTTTCAAACTTTCTTACCAAGTCATTTTTACATACCCTTTAGCTGTTTGTTTGTTTGTTTGATTTATACAAAATTACCAAGTCATTTTTGCAAACCCCATTCGCTGTTTGTTTGTGTTTGTTTGTTTGTTTGTGTGTTTGTGTGTTTGTTTTCAGAATTTCTTATCAAGTCATTTTTTACTTATCCTTTAGCTGTTTGTTTGTTTGTTTGTTTGTTTATTTTTAAAATTTCGTACCAAGTAATTTTTTTACTTATCCTTTAGCTGTTTGTTTGTTTGTTTGTTTGTTTGTTTGATTGTTTGATTGTGTGTTTGTTTTCAGAATTTCTTATCAAGTCATTTTTGCATACCCCAATGGCTGTTTGTTTGTTTGTTTGTTTGTTTGTTTGTTTGTTTGTTTTTTAAATTTCTTATCAAGTCATCTTTGCAAACCCCATTGGCTATTTGTTTGTTTCACATTTTTTTTAAGAAAATTTTCCACACTAAAATGGCTTAATATTGCTGAAAAAACATTTGCTTATCTTTTGACCATGCATGTGTATGTTTTAGTGGCTAGATATTTTTGTTGTTTGTTTCTCTCTTCAAAGGTTTTCTGCAGTTAATCTGTTACCGGCGTTTGCCAAAGGGAACTTCCAGCTTTTCAGGGCCGCAACATGCAGGCATTTTTGGGCCCCCATCGGTGTGTTCAGAATGAAAATAAACCGTGACAGTTGCACAAACCAGCTGCCATGTGATTCTTGGGGGGATTTGTGATGTGAAGCCAGTGTGTTTGTGATGTCGGTGAGGTGTCGACCCTCTCGGCCGGGTTCACGGGAGCGTCCGGCGAGTCTCGCTGCTGTGGCCCAGTTTAATCCTCAAAGAAGCCCTGTCTGGAAAAGCCTTCTCCAGAAGCCCATGTGCTCCCAAAACTAGGTCAGAGTTTTATTATGCTTAATTATGTTTTGTGAATGTGAAAGGAGTTGAGTTACAGTGTGCATGTGCTCTGAATTACTGCGATGGGAAGTCTCGGTGCAGTCGACGTAAACCGCCTGTGCTCAAATCTATTTATATCATGTCAGAATGTGTACAAACAATCGAAGCAAGAAGCCATTAGCTCTGTATACAGTGTGCCACTGTCAAGACTCGATTTAAAGTGATATAGTTCACCCAGGAATTAACATTCTGGTGTCATTTATTCACCATCATGTTGTTCTAAACCCGTATGATTTTCTATCTTTGGTGAAACACATCAAAGTGCATCTCGAACAAGCCTGTAACTAACATCAAATGCCATTTGAGATCGAGACTGCAAGTGAGATTTGAGAGCGGCTGCAGAGGGAGTAAATGAGTTAATTGTCGGTCTGATCAAAACTGATCTGGTCAACGATTATAAACATGCATTTGAAAATGCAACATACGCCAACCATCTTCCCAAATTTGTAATGAGAATTGTTTATAAATCTGTTCTCAACAAAAGAGAAGCTTTAAGGTCTCTTTGTGGTTTTCTGCCAAAATAAAAGTCCAATGATTTAACGCTTGAAAGCAAAGAAATATTAATATTAGTATTGTAATTTTACTGTTATTCTGTAAAATAGTCATTTAGATTAATATTATTAATTATAATAAATTAATAATTAATAAAAAAAATAGCATAGAAACAATTATTTCCATATATTATTTCTTATGTATTATTCATGTATTATGTATTATTATAATGTATTATTTCTATA
>RJVU01042594.1:1883682-1903049 GCA_003731715.1 Anabarilius grahami
CCAAAAATATTCTCGTCGCTTTATAATATTAATATTGAACCACTGTACTCACATGAACTTATTTAAATATGTTTTTAGTACATTAATGGATCTTGAGAGAGGAAATGTCATTGCTCAGGACTCACTGAGCCATCGGATTTCATCAACAATATCTTAATTTGTGTTCTGAAGATGAATGAAGGTCTTACGGGTGTGGAACGGCATGAGGATGAGTAATAAATGACAGAATTTTCATTTTTGGGTGAACTAAACCTTTAAGGTGAAGTTTTCCAAACCTTATGTTATACTTAGGGAAATGACGGTAAAGGGGCTTTATGCAACACTTACATTTTTTTAAGGGATTACTTAAAGGTGGTTCAGAGGATCTTTTCGTCGACTGAGTTTTTGAAATGAGCGCATGCGTAAGAACAACCCCCCTCCATTTCGAGGGAACACCTCCCAAAACTCGTGCAAGAGTATTGGAACACGAGTGTTTACCACCGGCATTCGCTGTGTTATTAAGCCGGGCACACATTTAACGACTAGCTAAAACATTCTAAGACTGTGATCAACATACAGCGATTGTTTCCTGCTCCTGAAGCAGATTTATATACTTTCACATGGAATTTGAACACCGACTGTAATCGCAGACTGAACGCAACTGGCTCTGACTGGACGCGTTTGAGCGTATCAATTTACATTCATAATCGCCTTACAATCGCCTTAAAGCCGCGCACGCACTTAGTGGATTCATTATGTCGGACTCACCGCAGGTAACTCATAATCTGCAGTTGTTACTCCTGTCTCCTGACAAAAACATTGCATGCGGCGCCTGTGGAGTGTGGAAAGTTACTGGAGCGCGCAGCCGCGCACGTCTCTCACAAGGAACGTCATGGCAGTGATTGACAAGCCAGAGGGCCAATCGTTTATGCGATGAACGCGTAAACGATTGGCTGATGTTTTTAAGGCCCTACCTCGTGCACAGATGATGTATATTAATAATATTCCTTTCAGTGCACCTAATAAATAGTCTTTTATCAGTTAGTGAGGACAGTTTTAAGTAATATTGCAAAAATTTATAAAACAAAACATCCTCTGTACCACCTTTAAGTGAAAAATATATACTTAAGGGAAATTCTTAGGGTTTATGACGTTTTGCTTAAAGAAACCCTTAAGTAACACTTAACGGTTATTTTCTGCAACACCCTTAAGTTTAAGGGAAACATAAGGGCGATCTTAAGGGAAAATTACACTTAAGGTGCTTCATGCAACCGGGCACTGAGATTCAGATATGATAATGAGCGTTTGGTTTCTGACCAATCACAGCAGAGCAGCTCTCAGAAAGGCGGGGTTTAGAGAGACCGAATCTTTGATCGAAGCGTTTCAGACACTGAGAGAAAAGAGCTGATGCTGCAGTGGATATTATGAGAAAATTAAAGTGTTTTTGACCTTGAATGAATGTAGATCTATTGTAGGAGACTCTAAACAATATTAGGAACCTTTAAAACAGCATAATAGGGGCACTTTAAGCTTTTTTTAAGAAGAGCCGGTTCTTGATTCCCAGCCCTACTAGAGTTAACTGAGCGCAGTGGTTTCCAGCGCCGTGACGATGTGTTTATGGTCAGTCTTAACATCAGCATCACCGCAGGCTTGTAGGAGGCCACAGCCACGGCCTGATGGAGCCAATTCCTCGAAATCACTCAATCTGAGCGCTAAAGTAAATCTCAGATGCTCCAGAGAAATGAATCTGTGGAAAAGGCACATTTGTGCACAACATCACGATTAGCGATCGGCTGAACGCTCACGCTGCCAGGAACTGAACGAGCCGTATGGAGAGTTTGTGTCAAAACAACTGCTCAAAAACTCCTTCATCTCATTATTCATTTGGACACACTTCACAGTGTTCGGACGGTTGATATCTGAAGGGATGTGCTTCATGTTCATGTAAAATCCCATGTTTAGTGGTGGGAAATAATTGTTATTGGACTATATTTCTTTATATTTCACAATATTTGTGACCGGTCCCTGCTAACATATATAAAAATATTAGATAGATTGATTTAGCATGTTTGTTAGCATGATTTAACACATTGCTAACTTGATTAGCACATTGCTAGCATGTTGTTAACACGATTAAGCAAGTTAGTAGCATGATTTAACATTTGGTAGCAGGTTTTAGCATTTTGATAACATGATTCATTGCTAACATGATTTAACACGTTGCTACCGTGATTTAACATGCTGTTAGTATGGTGCTATCATGATTTAGCATTTTTGCTAACATGATTTAGCCATTGCTAACATGATTTAGGATGATGCTAACATGATTTAACACGTTGCTACCGTGATTTAACATGCTGTTAGTATGGTGCTATCATGATTTAACATTTTGCTAACATGATTTAGCCCATTGATAACATGATTTAGGATGATGCTAACATGATTTAACACGTTGCTACCGTGATTTAACATGCTGTTAGTATGGTGCTATCATGATTTAACATTTTGCTAACATGATTTAGCCCATTGCTAACATGATTTAGCCCATTGCTAACATGATTTAGCATAATGCTAGCATGGTTTAACACGTTGCTACCGTGATTTAACATGTTGTTAGTAATGGTGCTATCATGATTTAACATGTTGCTAACATGATTTAGCCCATTGCTAACATGATTTAGCATGTTGCTAACATGATTTAGCATGTTGCTAACGTGATTTAACATGTTGTTAGTATGGTGCTATCATGATTTAGCATTTTGCTAACATGATTTAGCCCATTGCTAACATGATTTAGCATGATGCTACCGTGATTTAACATGTTGTTAGTATGGTGCTATCATGATTTAACATGTTGCTAACATGATTTAGCCCATTGCTAACATGATTTAGCATTTTGCTAACATGATTTAGCCCATTGCTAACATGATTTAGCATTATGCTAGCATGATTTAACACGTTGCTAGCATGTCGCTAACCTCCCTATATGAAACAAACACTGATTTTATGCTTTGATTTTACCCAAAGCAACTTGGAAATATGGAACATATATTTATCATATATGTATAATATGTTTCTGTCCTTCATCTTTTGTAAACAGCCGATTTATAGTTAATATAGTTAGAGGTGCATCTGTCTGAAGTTTGTTTATTAACTGTATTAAACTGCATATAATGTGATTTTCAGCATTTAAAATAAACAGATTTTTAGAGCACTGACAGTATATGACTTTAACTATTCTTTTTTTTACGTGAAAAACATCAACACCCTCAGCACATGTTTACTCTCAGTTTTATTGCTTTATTATGATACTCTCAGTTTGCCAGTCCGTGTACCAGCTTATTTTCCAGGCACAAATATCGCACTAGGGAAATATTTGACCCCACAGACGTGCTTATGAAATATTCCTCTGGAGAAGATAAAACTGTGCCAGCATTCATTTCATCTGAAGGGAAAATATCCCACAGCTTCTGCACACTCTTTACTCACACACTCCCATTAAACACCACGAGAAATCACACATTCGTACGAGTCTCACGCTCGCGGTTACATTTGTATATAAACCTTAAATGTAACATCAAAGATGTCATTCGCGGCTTTTTGGTTCTCAGCGGGAGGAACTCGAGCCGTAAAAGAGGCCAAAAGTCTTAAAACCAAACCAAAACACAGATAGCATAAGTGCGTCTCCCGGCGGGGCTGGAGGCAGACGTTTGTGAATCGAGTGAAAACAGAAGCTCGGCGTGGGATCTGAGGTCCTTTTGTTTACCTGGATTGGCTGCGCGCAGCGGTCCTGCTTGTCCAGATGGTGCACGCTTCTGCACATCTGGGACGCGCACTGATACACTGTATATATAAAGAGAGAAATGTCATGCAGTGCTCACACATGCATGCTCAAGTGTTTGCATATAAGTCTTGTATCTTCTGTTTAACCTCAGAGCTCATGGCTGATTCCTGCTAAAAATCTGTAGGGAACATGAATGGGGTTTATAGTTCCTGAACCCGAGCGTTGAACTCTCTAACCTGAACACGCATATAAACATAAACACATGGCGTGTGCAGCAGCTCTGACAGAACTGACCCGGTTGGCTCTGAACCAGCAGCGGTTTAAACAGGAAAGCAGAATCTCAAAATGTCATGAACCTCCTCATTATTTCTGTCTTTACAGCCTCGTTTCAGGTGCTCGCGTGTTAGGAGCTGAACATGTACCTGCAGCGAGTATATTGGATGTTGGTCATTTGAACTACTCGAGTTCTCAACATGCAAGTAATAATATTTGAGAATGATCAGTTTTTTTGTTTTGCATTGTTTTTTGAAAGCCAATGAACGTTCTCTCAAAGTTATAAACAAATGTTCTTCTGGTAACGTTCATAGAATGCTCATAAGTCTTTGATAACGTTCTCAAAACGTTTGCACAAAAACGTTATTTATGCATCATTCAAGGAATGTTTTTCTGAAACGTTTTTTTAAATGTTAGAAATTGTTTCGGAATGTTCAGAGAACATTCAAAAGTAACGTTCCCGTAATGTTTGAAGAATGATTAAAAAGGAATGTTCCTTAAACGTTTGCATGACCAAGAAAAAACTTATTTAAAACATTTTTAAAAAAATGGATGTTCAGAGACCATTAAGAAATATTTTCATCAAAATGTTCTTAAAGGGTTAGTTCACCCCCAAAAAAACTCACCCTCATGCCGTTCCACACCCGTAAGACCTTTGTTAATCTTCGGAACGCAAATTAAGATATTTTTGATGAAATCCGATGGCTCAGTGNTTTATGCATCATTCAAGGAATGTTTTTCTGAAACGTTTTTTAAATGTTAGAAATTGTTTCGGAATGTTCAGAGAACATTCAAAAGTAATGTTCCCGTAATGTTTGAAGAATGATTAAAAAGGAATGTTCCTTAAACGTTTGCATGACCAAGAAAAAACTTATTTAAAACATTTTTTAAAAAATGGATGTTCAGAGACCATTAAGAAATATTTTCATCAAAATGTTCTTAAAGGGTTAGTTCACCCCCAAAAAAACTCACCCTCATGCCGTTCCACACCCGTAAGACCTTTGTTAATCTTCGGAACGCAAATTAAGATATTTTTGATGAAATCCGATGGCTCAGTGAGGTCTGCATAGCCAGCAATAACATTTCCTCTCTCTGAAGATCCATTAATGTACTAAAAAGATATTTAAATCAGTTCATGTGAGTACAGTGGTTCAATATTAATATTATAAAGCCACGAGAATATTTTTGGTGCTCCAAAAAAAACAAAATAACGACTTATTTAGAGATGGGCGATTTCAAAACACTGCTTCATGAAGCTTCAGAGCGTTATGAATCTTTCGTGTCGAATCATGATTCGGATCGCATGTCAAACTGCTGAAATCACGTGACTTTGGCGCTCCGAACCGCTGATTCGACACACTGATTCATAACGCTCCGAAGCTTCCTGAAGCAGTGTTTTGAAATCGCCCATCTCTAAATAAGTCGTTATTTTGTTTTTTTTGGAGCACCAAAAATATTCTCGTGGCTTTATAATATTAATATTGAACCACTGTACTCACATGAACTGATTTAAATATCTTTTTAGTACATTAATGGATCTTGAGAGAGGAAATGTCATTGCTCAGGCCTCACAGAGCCATCGGATTTCAACAAAAATATCTTAATTTGTGTTCCGAAGATTAACGAAGGTCTTACGGGTGTGGAACGACATGAAGGTGAGTAATAAATGATAGAATTTACTAACCCTTTAAGACATTATTTTGTCAGCTGGGTCATAAACTGGACAAATAGAATCCTGAGTTTTTCTTGATCCACTGATCCTGATGGAAATCTGTAGAATTTTTGCAATCTTTAAGTCAATATTTGGCACTTTTAGGTTATTTTAATTTAAAATTTAGCTCTTTTCCAAGGTGCCAGAAAAACCTGTTTGTTGCCAAGCATTTGTTTGGAATTTCATCTATAAATTGATTGAAAGAACGTACTGCATATTCAAACATCACAATCTTTCTAGCCTCTAAAAACACTTAGTCATTTTATTCTAAATAATAATCTAACAAAAACCATGAATTGATTGATTTTCTGACCAGTATCTTTTTATCTCCAGGCAGCCAATTCTGACAGTCATCATACAGTCAAGCGTTAGCACAAAAACACAATATATCATTCACCGAAGACAAACTCATCTGTAGTGTAATGCGTTTATTTTCTCTACACCCTTGCAGATAAACACTCATTGCGTTTTCTGCTAGTAACTGAAGTCTGTCAGCAAGTGCAATTGACCAGAACAGAGAAAACAACAAGAGTAATGAAGTGATGAGGTTTATGTATTAAATGTCCGAGCTGCAGCCGATCTCCCAGCGGTGCTCCACGAGTAGATGAGCGTGAAATATTAGTTTTTCGTGAATAATTATTTATCTTTGAAGCTCCTTCCAACCTAACCAGAGGAGTAATGGCCGTCAAGTGTCTTATTTTGGAAACTCTCGTGAGCTCATGCTTGCACTCGCGTGGACCTTAAATTCAATACCTTCTATGACAGCAGAACAAAAGAGTGAGAAGGTGCAGGACATTCATCGGAAAGTTTGGATGTGAGTCACTGTGAATGTGACGTCGCTTCAATTCGACCAGCTTTATTTTGTGTTGAATTTCAGGTCTGATTCAGTATTATGCAGAGGAAAATGCTATTGCTCAGATGTTGCTCTGTAATATCTGAGGGGACTTAAACTTTTGAACAACATAACATTTAAACAAGCAAAAGATTTTAAAACTACTTTTTGTACACTCTTAAAAATACAGGGGTTTTCAAAGTAATGAAAGAAGTGAGTTAGAGTAATCAAAGTGAGATGTGACAGTTTCAGCATCCTACTGACTAAGAGAGGATCGAATATGAGAGATATTACATAGGTGGAAAAAAGCTATCTTTACCAATGTGAGCATTAAATGAAAGAGTGAAATCAAGAAGAACTGTTGTAGAGGGCATTGTCAAGTCACCATCCAAATCTATTAGTTGGAAAGATATTTTAGATGCTGAAGATTTAGTTTCATCTGAGTTGAATTTAGGGTGATTTGCTTTCAGCCGAAGCTTGTGTTCCTTAATGCAAGTTATTAACACAGAAAGAGGAAACACTGAGGTGGGAGGAGTGCTTTATGTCATCAGCATAACAATGGAAATTGAATCCATAGTGTCTGATTATATGTCCAAGTGGTAGAGAGGGAAAAGAAGAGGGCCCAGGACAGAACCTTGAGGTACACCAGAATTTATAGTGATTTAGTGAAAGATTTGTGCTTCTGTAATACAACAAATTGTTGCCTACCCATCAAATAGTGAAAAGAAGAGGGCCCAGGACAGAACCTTGAGGTACACCAGAATTTATAGTGATTTATTGAAAGATTTGTGCTTCTGGAATACAACAAATTGTTGCCTACCCATCAAATAGTGAAAAGAAGAGGGCCCAGGACAGAACCTTGAGGTACACCAGAATTTTTAGAGATTTAATGTAAGATTTGTGCTTCTGGAATACAACAAATTGTTGCCTACCCATCAAATAGTGAAAAGAAGAGGGCCCAGGACAGAACCTTGAGGTACACCAGAATTTACAGTAATTCAGTGAAAGATTTGGGCCAGTTCTTCAGCATGATATGGTTCTAAATTGTACTGTTACTATGTCTAAAGAACCTTTTAAGAACCATCTTTTTAGAGAAATGTTAGATTTTTTTTGTTTTTGTTGTCATTGTTGAGATCTGAGACCCTTAAGGAGACACATGTGAAACTATAATGGTATAATTCAGGTCTTATGCGACTGAAATCATTCTGTCTGATGAATACTAGTCCACAGTCTCTGTTTTGTCTCCTCGGGTCTCTTTTACGAGACGTCTCTGAGACGCAGTGTGGCGGCAGTCGCGTGCTGCTTCGGCATCCTGCTCCTCATTCACTGGAGGCACATTTGGCTCACACATGTTCTCCCTGAGGGCTCCACTGGACCCGGGTGAGAACAGGACCACAAACCACAACAACACTGAGCGCTGAAGAATCGCCGTCCTCTGGAGTCATATTTATTCTAGAACTCATCTGATTAAAAAAAAAAATTGGTTTCTTATTCTTGTCTTTCAGTAAAAATATTTAATGTAACAATAAATCATAAATGTAGTTTTTGGTGGGGCTTATATATTTTATTTTATTTCAGTTAACATTTTTTCATGGTTTTAGTTAACTATAATGACCCTGATTTGTTCTAAGCACTAAATGTATTGTTTTATTTCTTATTTGCAGTGTAAATGACAGTGCCTCCTGTGGTGTGCAGTGCAACTTTTAAAAGTTTATTAAATCTTGATCTGGTCATAAGTGAACCGAGCGGCCTGCCACTAATCACAGAGTGATTCATACCGGCTTCCTTGGTAAACACAGGCTTGTTGAAACGAATTAGAAACGTGACCTTCTCATCAATGGAAGCGGAAAGCCGTCCGTCTGAAGTCTAGCATTAGATCTGTGATGTGGAGTTCATCACCGAGAGGCTTTTTAGGTGCATATTCTCTCTTTTGGCGGATAAATCAGGGCTTTATCATGTTACTGAAGTCCTGGGATCACATGCTGTTTTGGAGCGCAGCTACATGTGCTATCTATGAAAGATTTCCTCCAAGATCCCCTGAACATTACAGAAGATTGCGCACTTTTTTGATGTTAAAATACTCATATTCATAGGCTGGTTTGCTTTCAAAACATTGATCTGTTTGCGTTTGAGCATCAGTGACAGAAAGAGTGTTCGGCAAAGCAGTTGTTATGAGTTTCAATTTATGTTAATGTTTTTGACTTTTAGTTGCAACAAAAATGTCCAACAACATGCTGCTTTCCAGGTCTCACCATGACAAAGTCAACGGTACAGGAATAATTGGTCTCAATTTGTTCCAGTTTCCACTTTGCCTTTGAGAGCTGGATATGAGTGTTCCTGTTTTACAGCCTTAAATAATAAACCTCCATGAAGAGCATAAAAAACAGTCTCAGTGAACACTGCTTTCATGCATCTTTAAAACTAATTAGTGACATTTGTTAAGTCAGTCATCAGGTACTGATCAGTGTTTGTTCTCCAGATAAATCTTTGACTAATGAAATAAGGAAGATTTTCTCAAGATGTGCATGAATTTGAAGTTAAATTTCATTTAATACGACTGTGTTTGGATGTCTGATATGAGATCCTGTTCTTCAGACATCATCTGCATGGTATTTTGAAGAAAAGATTTGTTAGATCTGTGAAAGAGAACATGCTGTCTGAGGAAGAGGACAGTCCGTCCAACCTGCTTCCCCGACAGCCGCCGCTGTTGATAAGACATGGTAGAACATCCGCACTCCCAAAAACAAGACATTAATGAGAAAAACTGAGTTCAAAAGGTCACAAGTATTGAAGGTAAAGCTAGAGAAAGTTTAACTGTGAGTGATGTTTGCCGGTTCAAACTCATCTCGGTGATGCTAGAGTGATGGAGGCGGTTGCCAGGGCATTGCTCTGTGGTTGCTAAGGTCCTCAGAGTGGTCTTGTCTCTCGGCGCATTGCCAGTTTCCTCTTTGCTCCGCGATGTATTTTCACTGCATGAGAACATGATGTGTGGCGTGAGAGCGGCATGGCTTTTTGTCGGACATAGCAACAGTAACAGTCTTTGCGAAGGGTCAATTTCATGCATCTAAATACAAATGCACTTAAATAAATAAAGTCAATAGAATATTTTTAAAAACTATGTTACTACTATGTGAAATACATTCATTATGTATTAAGGTATTCTTCCATTTCAGTGTTTACTTTAATTGTTATTGCAAATGTGGACACTATTCACCATCTGAACAGAGTGAGTTTCATGCATCTAAAAGACGAAAGCACTCTTGGGAACATGCATGAATCTATAGGAAACCGTGGAAAGCACCTTGTATGGTCCGTTCCCACACACTCTCTCTCTCACACACACACAAACACACTGATCTGATGTCTCGCTCTCAAACGAGCCCATTGGCTGCTCCTGATCGGCTGTAAAGCGTGCTTTAGCTGGGCTTGTGTGAGTCTCAACGGCTGTAGCCGTATAGTTTCAGTGCTGCAGGCGGAGATTTTCTCAATCCCGCTAGATTTCCTCTCGTTTCCATTGACTGACCTTGCCGATGTCAAAGATCCCGCGCTTGACCCGTGTAATCCTGACCTCTACACCATCACTTAAACCCTTCCAGACCTCCTGCGCTGGGCTGTTTTTGTTGCTTTATTAGATACATGACAATACCAAATAACAGGGAATGCTTTCATAAGGTTTTCTCAAAGTTGTGAACAAACATTCTTCCTGTAACGTTTAATAGAACGTTTGTTCAAAGTGATCTGGTCCTAAATGTTCTCAAAACATTAGGACAAAAACATTATTAATATATTGTTTATGAAGCCACCCCGAGTACCCTAACAACCACTAAAATACACTAGCAACCACCCAGAGTACAACAGCATAGCAACACCCTAGCAACCACACAGAGTACCCGCATAGCAACACCCTAGCAACCACCCAGAATACCCTAGAAACATAGCAACACCCTAGCAACCTCCCAGAGTACCATAACAACAGCATAGAAACACCCTAGCAACCACCCCAAGTACCCGCATACCAACACCCTAGCAACCACACAGAGTACCCGCATAGCAACACCCTAGCAACCACACAGAATACCCTAGAAACCACATAGCAACACCCTAGCAACCACACAGAGTACCTGTATACCAACAGCATAGCAACCACCCAAGTACCCGCATAGCAACACCCCAAGTACCCGCATAGCAACACCCTAGCAACCACCCAGAATACCCTAGAAACCACATAGCAACACCCTAGCCACCACACAGAGTACCTGCATAGCAACAGCATAGCAACCACCCAAGTACCCGCATAGCAACACCCTAGCAACCACACAGAGTACCCACATAGCAACACCCTAGCAATTACCCATAA
The DNA here is from genome assembly GCA_003731715.1 of Anabarilius grahami. Lineage (NCBI taxonomy): Eukaryota > Metazoa > Chordata > Actinopteri > Cypriniformes > Xenocyprididae > Anabarilius > Anabarilius grahami. Next base: position 1,894,619 of record RJVU01042594.1, read on the forward strand.
TACCCCAGAAACCACATAGCAACACCCTAGTAATCTCCCAGAGTACCAGAGCAATAGCATAGCAACACCCTAGCAACCACATAGAGTACCCGCATAACAACACCCTAGCAAACAAACAGAATACCCTAGAAACCGCATAGCAACACCCTAGCAACCACCTAAGTACCCTAGCAACCACACAGCAACACCCAGAATACCCTAGCAACCGCATAGCAAACGATTTGTCTGAGAGACATAAGACCTTCAGACTTTGAGCTTTTAAAACTAGTTCAAACTTAAAACTTTTTAAACTCTCTCTCTCTTTCTCTCTCTTTAAACTATTTCACACTTCAGGCTTTCTCAAGCCAACATCGAAATTTCATAGAAACTTTTTTCTGAAACATTTTAGTTGGACACTAGTCTAAAATTTTTTTAAACGTTACAACTTGTTTTATAATATTCAAAAGTAACTTTCCCATAATGTTTACAAAATTGTTCCCTTAACGTCCGCATAACAAAGACAACACATATTTAAAGAACTGTTGGTTCAGAGAGCATTCAGAGATCGTGTCTATCGAGAATGTTAGATAAACGTTCTTAGAACGTATAAGCTGTTTGTTGGCTGGGATGCTGGTAAACGATGGTGAAATTGTGGTTTTCCGTCATGATAGTGTCCCAAAAAATGTAGAATTACCATAGTTTTTAAATGTTATATTTTTATACCAAGAAGACAGCAGTTGTGATAACCCACCTCCCCTCCATCCTCACACGTACGCCATCATTAACCGGGAAAACAACCATTTACTAGTCCTCTGGTGAAAGCAGGCCAAACTGTCTCTTTATAGGCTCAGTGTGTGTGTTAGACAGAGAAAGGCAGTAAAGTCAGAGTTTCAGCGTAACTTCTCCATCCGCGGTAGTATAAGTTTAACACGCAGCAGCTGTGCGTCGCGCTCAACCTCCCTATAGACGGATAAATCCACTCACCTTTGATCTGACCTGCTGTTGCTTCACCTCTCTCGCCTTCATTTAATAACTCTTAATTAGTGGTGTTTACTAAGCCAAGCTTTGCTATTACTAGTGCTCATCTTAGGGTTAGAGAATAAACCCCTAACCTTATTAAACTTCAACATGATGGGGAATGAATAAAACAGGCAAAAAAAATCCCATAGACTTGAACTGAGTGCCAATTTTAAATTATATAGGCTTTTTCCTTCTTATTCCAATCATTTAATATATATAGATAAATATGCAAAATAATAAAATGGAATGTTATACATTTAATACAACATTAAAAAGTTACCATAGTTTAAAAACCTGTAATATCGACCGTTCTAAGATGGCGGACACGTCGGTCGAATGTGGCCTTCAGAGCACTGACGGTTTGCTCTCTGCCTCTCGAGTGACACTCACACAACGAATGACTTAATGCAAGCTTTCCTTGTTTTTCCTTCTTTCTCCTTTTCCTCTGGGTCTGATCGGAACACTGAAGATGACGGACAGCACGGCGTGAGGAATCCGGTCGCTCCCTGAGCCTCGCTGTGATAAATTCACAGTATATGTTACTCCTGCGTCTCGCTTTATCCACCTCGCGCTCCCGCGGCGGTATAAATCTCGACTCCGTGGCCCTGATGAGCTATCGTTTAAACACAAACACCCCATTCCCCGTAACCAGAGACATCACCTGTGAACATTCCTGCCGTACCCCATTTATCTATCTAATGCTTTCCCTCACGGACCCCCATAATAATTTAATAAGCGACTAGAGCCGTTTTCTTTCCAACATATTCCTCACCGGTGTCCAGTGATCAGGACATCTGATGCTTCAGAAACGCATTAATGCGTTCTTTGGAATTCATGTGAGAGATGTGTAAAATATTTGTCATTTTATTGGAAAATGTATGCTATATATCACTCATTTTTCTACAGAACTGACATTTATGAACTGTTTTCGGCCCTTGGGCTCAATCTGATCCTGCTGACAGTTTCCTTCGTTTTTAAAAGGGTTTCCTTCGTCTCAGGGGCGTGAGATTTTTCCTAAATAATCTATCTAAACATGCACAAAAAAATCTGGGCTTGATTTGGTTGTTCTAAAGGTGTGTTAAAAAAAATCACCACTAAAGACCTTTGGGGTCAGATTGACCCCACATTGAAAATGAATGGGGAAATTAAAAAATGTATTTATTTATTTCATTTCATTTGTTAATAAAAAAATAAAATAAATCCAGTATAAATCTGAAAATTTCTACATTTAAATAAAGGTCTGGTCCTAGACCATAAACACAAAGTGGAACAAACTTTCACACACACACACATACACGTGTGTGACTGCAACAGAGAACATTTTTATAGAAATTAAAATCAAATAAAATCATCAAAACTGGCATAAATCTGAAAATTTCCATACATAAATGAAGGACTAATACTAGAGCACAAAGGCAAATATATGTGGTCATTGCACTTTCTTTCTTTAACTATAATTCCTAAAGTTTTTCCACAAACCTTTAGATGGTAGTATTCTATCCCTAACACATAGAGCAATGTCCAAATACAATTTAGATTTAATTAAGTTCATCATTAAAGTGATTTTTTCATTAAAAAACTATTTTTCATAAGCCAATTTATGGCGTGGTTAAGTATTTGTGCAGTAAAAAGGTAAAAAAAACTACAAAATATCCACAAAAACACAGCATAAATGCATAGTTGAGAAGTAAATAAAAAAAATGATATATAGTTTATCATATAAAAAATGTAGATTTCCTTATGCAATCGCTCTGTAAACGTTTGGGACTAAACCATTAGTCCAATTAAGGGACGATTAAGGGTTTTTCGGAATTGACTTTATTCCAGTCATATAAGTCATACGCATACCAGTTCCATATTAAGAAATTTTATTAAATAAAAGCTATTTTTTTATGCATTTATTATTATTATTATCATTTAACTACTTTAAGACAGGGAATTTATTTATTTGGTTTATTTATTTGGTTTATTTGATGATCTCTTCATCACGGCACCTGTTAGTGGGTGGATATATTAGGCAGCAAGTGAACACTTTGTCCTCAAAGTTGATGTGTTAGAAGCAGGAGAAATGGGCAAGCGTAAGGATTTGAGCAAGTTTGACAAAGGCTAAATTGTGATGGCTAGACGACTGGATCAGAGCATCATGGCATCAGTGTGATGCTTTGGGAAACCTTGGGTCCTGCCATCCATGTGGATGTTACTTTGACACGTACCACCTACCTAAGCATTGTTGCAGACCATGTACACCCTTTCATGGAAACGGTATTCCCTGGTGGCTGTGGCCTCTTTCAGCAGGATAATGCTCCTGACACAAAGCAGAAATGGTTCAGGAATGGTTTGAGGAGCACAACAACGAGTTTGAGGTGTTGACTTGGCCTCCCAATTCCCAAGATCTCAATCCAATCGAGCATCTGTGGGAAGTCCGATCCATGGAGGCTCCAACTCGCAACTTACAGGACTTAAAGGATCTGCTGCTAACATCTTGGTGTCAGATCCCACAGCACACCTTCAGGGGTCTAGAGGAGTCCATGCCTCGACGGGTCAGGGCTGTTTTGGCTGCAAAAGTGGGACCAACACAATATTAGGAAGGTGGTCATAATCTAATGCCTGATCGGTGTATCATATTATAAATCCACTTCCATTATCCTGACATAAACTCAGATCAGAAAGCTAAACATTCAGTACGTGCTTCACAAGTACAAATCCCCTAACGAAGCGTCTGCTGTTGAAGTGCTTTGAACCGCATGTTTATGAGCTTCATTCTACCAGCCGATCTCTCGTAAAGCTCCGCGCAGCTCGCCGTCTCCAGAGAAGACCAGAACATCCCGAACAAAGCAGTCTGAAGAATGCACACAGCTGGCTTCAATGAACACTCGCAATTTTCGAATGCAAAAAGGCAGACACTTCATTCATTTAATCCGAGTTATAACTTCAGCCTCATAAAAGCAAGGCTACAACCGCAGAGACGGATCGAGGAGCTGAACGTTTGGCTCGGAGGAGAACAGCACAACTTTTACAGTTCAAGATCTTCCTGTAAACCTCTCTGAAAGGTTGCACGCAAATGGAAAGATGTTGACTCTTTAACGTTCACCCGAGAAATGAATATTTTGCCATCATTTGCTCAAAACTCATGCAATTTTCAGTACAACGAAAGCATAAAAATGGCACAAAAATATGTTTGAAACAACATGATGGCAGAATTCTTAGTTTTGCGTGAACTATTGATTTTGCATGCACAGATTTTGTGACATTGACATTGTTATTGAATAGAAATTGAATCGAATGAACTGAATAAAGACTCTGTCGTCTTCTGTAAAGCTGCTTATAGTTGAATTAAAGTCATTCATTGATGAACTTTACACAGTTTCTGAACTGAATCTACATTGAGCTGAATTGAGCAGAACAATGACTCTATTGTCTTTTTAGATGCTTTACAGCAGAATTTGTCACAGATTTGATGAAGTTTGCATTATTAGCTTCCATCCACCTATTTTTATGCACATTTTGGGATATTGCATTAAAAATGCTGCATGGAAATGTCAAAATGCGCATGAATTCTAAAAATGCACATAAACTCGTGCGCTCAATTTAGACGGATATTTTTTTATTCGATAAGACATGCACATGGAAACACATTTACTGAATAAATCCCTCAAAAACCTCATGTGACTTTGCCTCAGCAGAGGCTGTGATTGGATAACCGGACTAATCAGTGGACCAATCGCATCGCAGCATCTCAAATGTTGGTTTGGTGGTTCTGAAACGCCTGAATCAAAGTCTGTCATCAGAATGATTTGGTTTAATTCCCTCCAGAAGCGTCTCACACGATCGTGTTCCCAAACACCAGCATCCGAACGCAAGATCACATGACAGCGTTTATTGTGTTTCATTTATGATGGAGGGAAAAAGAGCCTACTGATACTGATATTTTGCACAAGGAAGTGATGGTTTTGTTCTCTTGAACACATGGGATGGAAACGCTGCTTTATTCACAAATGTTTTATGCCATATTCCACAAGTTACAAGTTAAATTCGCAGCTTTGGATGGAAACACAGCTAATGATTTATAAGCTGCTTTGAAACTGCATAAAGCGCTGTAGAAATAAAGCTTCACATGCAAACTTTGCAACAAAAACTTGCAATGCAGAGAATATGAAGCTGAATTGACACATCTTTCATGTCTCTAAAAGGGCATTTGGGGGAAAAGGAGGCTAGGAAGTGTTAAATCTTCCCTCTTGTTGATCACAGCCGGGTCACGGTCGGAGCAAACGGCCTGTGACACGACCAGCATCCTGAACCACATGACTGATGAGTGAAGACCAGTCGCTTTACATCATTAGGAACCATTAAAAGACCAGTGCTTCTCAACTGGGTTTGCTTCAAATGAAGAAAATGTTCTATACATTCATTTTAACATACATAAACCCAACAATATGTCGTCTACAGTGTGTTATTATGAACAAATGTTCTTCCACTGAAGGTAATAATGTTCTCAGAACGTTAGTACAAAAACATTATTTATTCATTGTTCATGGAACATTTTAAATGTTTCCACTTGTTCACAGAACATTCAAAAGCAACACTCCAGTAATGTTTGCAAAATAAAATGTTTCCTTAACGCTCGCATGACCAAGAACATTTTAAAAACTGGTTTTGAACATTTAAAGGTTTGTTTTGTTAGTTGGGTAGATGATATTTTCTTTTACCTTGAATAGTTTTTGAGAATAAGGGCATCACACAACCTGTCTGATTTGACTACAATACTGTCGTTTGATTGGACGCGCAGCCTGTGACATCACCAGCAAACGATATGAGAAGCGTTTTCTCTTCTTAAAAGTTTTTGTTTTCACTCTCGGAAAAAAACAAGCTTTCAGGAGGTACTAATATGCACTCTTTAAAGGATTAGTTCACTTTTAAATAAACTTTTCCTGATAATTTACTCACCCCCATGTCATCCAAGATGTCCATGTCTTTCTTTCTTCAGTCGAAAAGAAATGAAGATTTTTGATGAAAACATTCCAGGATTTTTCTCCTTATAGTAGACTTTAATGGGCACCGAACGATTGAAGGTCAAAATTAGTTTCACTGCAGCTTCAAACACGATCCCAGAGGAGAAATAAGGGTCTTATCTAGTGAAACCATCACTCATTTTCTGAAAAAATTTTAAAATTATATAAGTTTTAACCTTAAATGCTCATCTTGAACTAGCTCTCTTCTTCTTCTTCTCCTCTATTTGAATTCCAGCAGTGTAGACACTGCTAAGTGCATTACTGCCCTCCACAGGTCAAAGTTTGAACTAAATTGTTATATACTATTGAACTAGCATATTGCATATAAAAATGAGTTCAAACTTTGACCTGTGGAGGGCAGTATTACGCTTAGCAGCGTCTACACTGCTGGAATTCAGATAGAGAAGAAGAAGAAGAAGAGAGCTAGTTCAAGATGAGCATTTAAGGTTAAAACTTATATAATTTTAAATTTTTTTCAGAAAATGAGCGATGGTTTCACTAGATAAGACCCTTATTTCTCATCTGGGATCGTGTAGAACAATTTGAAGCTGCAGTGAAACTAATTTTGACCTTCAACTGTTTGGTGCCCATTCAAGTCTACTATAAGGAGAATAATCCTGGAATGTTTTCATCAAAAACTTTAATTTCTTTTCGACTGAAGAAAGAAAGACATGGACATCTTGGATGACATGGGGGTGAGTAAATTATCAGGAAAAGTTTATTTAAAAGTGAACTAATCCTTTAAGCGATTAATAAGGTACAAAGTTGTGAGGGTATCACCCCAGTGACGGCATTTGTACCGTTTTTTTTCTGAGTGTGTTTTTATCCTTTACAGAATTTTCTGGATCTTGGTGTAGTTTTGACCCATCATCAGAGGCGTTTTTCTGGATCAAGACCCACCTGTGGAGAAGCTCTGCTTTAAAACACACTGACATGTGTCGGTTTCTGCAGAGTTTCGCTGTTTTGTGTCAGGCATGAATTCTAGATCTGTATTTGTTTAACACCTGGAGCCGAAGGCGTGAGTGAAACAGAAGCCCATCTGAAGGTGTTTTGTACGGTGTTGATTTATGGCACACGGTGCGAGGACTGTTTCTTATAGCTGGATTTATCTGCATGTGCTTTTGCACTCGTGACTGTCCTGTCCTGCAGCATTTAATTGAACATTATGATCCAGAACGAAGGGAATATCAACTGATATTGGCATGTTTCTTTCCAAAAGGTGCTTTAAAAAAACCTCAACTTGGAGGAAAAACTGAGAAACTGAAAGAAAATGACATATAGATCAATGCTGCCCTCTATTGACAGCATCATTTCTCCTCATTCTTGGACATATTATATATTCTTCAACATAATATCTTGCATATTATATATGCATCATATTCTGTGTGTATATATATGTACAGACAATTGAAAAGTATTTTTTTTTCACTACAATAATCTTGGAGGACAGAACAGTTTCCCTAAACTCGAAAATCAATTTTTCATTCTGGGGTCAAAGAACCGGTCGCTGACCTTCTCATTAGAGCCGAACTTTCATCCCATTGGACGAATTCTGCAGCGTGACGGCTCCAGGCTCCGCCCCCTCGGGCCCTGTTCTGGCCCCTGTGAAGCTCTGCAGATCCAGGAATGTCTAAATTAATACAAGTTATTTATCACTCGCCGTGCGCAGAAATTACATGTTTTATTGCTTGTCTTTTATGAGTCCCTCTTGTATCAATAATTGAGAGTTTGCAGTGTTGTTAGTAGGTTAAACAGCACGTGGAAGCTGTAACCAGGGCCATCTGGAGAAAATAAAAGAAAGTAGGCTACTTTTTTTCTGATATATTCGTCACGGATTAGAAAATTTGAGATAAACGGTTTGTCAGATGATTGATTGATTTACAAACAGTTATTTGCATAACATCAGTTATGATTAACATATAGAATATATCACGAGGTCAAGTGAATGCAACTCCATGTTGAAGAACTACGACTCCCATAATGCACATGTGACAGTACCCGGAAGTGCAATATACCGAGTCCACGCGCTGGTGGGTTTGAAAACAATGCGCTTGGAGCAGAAAGGGTAAGAAACACCTTCATTATCATAAATAGTGTAACGTTTAAAATATATTTCTATGTCAAAAAGAAGAATGAGTTTAAAATGATAACCATAACGAATACGTGTGTGTGTAGCGACCACTCTTTACTAAAATATGGTAATATCATAGTATTTCGAAATATACCATGGTACTGAATGATTACAGTATGAACAAACCGTAGTATTTATATGTACTGAAAGTTTATTCAAATAATACCGTGTATTATGATACCATGTCCACAATGAATATGTTTGTGTGTGTGTGTATATACATGTATATGTATATATGTGTATTATATATATATATATATATGTGTGTGTGTGTGTGTGTGTGTGTGTGTGT
>RJVU01042594.1:1906580-1921753 GCA_003731715.1 Anabarilius grahami
TTAAAAAGTCAACCATTGATGGTTTTGTGTCGATGTACAGCGACTACAGAATGAACATTTGTTCACATTGGTGGTGGTTGAGAAGATTCCCCCTTCAATATGTAAAGAGTGCCCAGAAAAGCGCTATATAAATGTAAGGAATTATTATTATTATTATTATTAACAGCTAACAGTTCACCGGAAATGCCCGAGCTGGCTTAACGACAACCAGGAAGTAACCGTGCATTTAGTCCATTGCTATATTTTATATAGTGTTATTTATCATTATTGTGTTAAATTCATAATCTTGAATCAGAATAACTTCCCCTCCCTCTTGCAGCGACATCTCGAGGGCGGGGCAACCTGTCACTCACACGAGATCCACCAATAGCAAACAACAACCACCCAATCAATTCCCCACAGACAAAATCAAGCCCCGCCCTACATTTGTTCTTGTTTGCGAAGCGTTTCACTCGGAAAAATGGCACAATAGGGAAGAAAAGATGAGCGCAACTTCCCTTTCATGCCGACTTTAATTGTTTTTCCCAGCAGACGCTGCTCTCATGTACCCGACGCCCCTGTACGCTCACGCCGGCCGCGGCTCTTTCTCAGACGTGTACGATCCCGCTGAAGATTCGTTCCTCCTGATTGATGCTCTGGAGAAAGACGCTGATCGGCTGAAGGGAAGCAGGTGATTGACTCTCACTCCTCCAGACGCCGCTCTGTGATTCTGATGATCCTCTGACGTGTCGATGTTTTCAGGCCGTCCGTGTGTCTGGAGGTGGGCAGCGGCTCCGGTGTCGTATCGGCCTTCCTTGCGTCTGTGGTCGGGTCTGAAGCGTTATATCTGTGAGTACAGAAAAAGTAAAGTTTGCGTCATTGATTCTGTTATTGAAGCAATCTGTATTGTATAAAGCGCTGTAGAAATACAGCTGACTTGACTTGTGTGTGTGTTCTGCAGCTGCACTGATGTGAATCCAGCGGCTGCGCAGTGCACACTGCAGACGTCTGACTGCAACCACCTGCAGCTGCAGCCGCTCGTCACTGACCTGGTGAGATCCGCAGATGGACGTTTGTCGCTGTGTTTCCATTCAAAGTTGCGAATTTAACTTGTGCGCGACATTGGAATGTTTCATAAAACGTTTGCAGCGTTTCCATCCCACGTGTTCAAGAGGACAAAACTTTCTGGTGCAAAATATCAGTAATAATAACTAGAATGTACATTTCCTGAAGAAAATGTGAGTGGTGCTTGCTGTGCGCAAATACAAAAAGCATGATGCTAACATGTTGATAGCATAATGCTAACATGTTTTTAACAAGATGCTAACATAATTAGTGTGTTGTTATCATGATGTTAACATGATTACCATGTTTCTAACATTTTTTTAACAAAATGCTAAAACGATTAGCATGTTGTTAACATGTTTTTATCAAGATGCTAAGATGATTAACATGTTGTTAACTTGATGCTAACACAATTAGCATGTTGTTAACATGAGTACCATGTTGCTAGCATGTTTTTAACAAGATGCTAATACGATTAACATGTTGTTACCATGATGGTAACATAAATACCATGTCATTTACATTTTTTAACAAGATGATAATGCGATTAGCATTTTGTTAACATGATGTTAACACAATTAGCATCTGCTAACATGATGTTAACACAATTAGCATCTGCTAACATGATGTTAACACAATTAGCATTTTGTTAACATGATGTTAACATGATTACCATGTTGTTAGTATGTTTTTAGCAAAATGTTAACATGATTAGCATTTTGCTAACATGATTAGCATGTTGTTAACATGATGCTAACACAATTAGCATTTTGCTAGCATTCTAACACAATTACCATGTTGCTAGCATGTCTTAGCAAGATGTTAACATGATTAAAATGTTGATAGCATTATGCTAACATGAATACCATGTTGTAAACATTTTTTAACAAGATGATAACACAATTAGCACATTGCTAGCATGATGTTAATAAAATTACCATGTTGTTAGGATGGTTTTTGCAAAATGCTAACATGATTATCATGATGTTATCATTATTCTAACACAATTACTATGTTGTTTATATGTTAACACGATTAACATGTTGCTAACATTATGCTAACATGAATAACATGTTGTTAACATTTTTTAACAAGATGCTAACATGATGTTAACACAATTACCATGTTGTTAGCATGATGCTAAAAAATTTTAACAAGATGATCACACGATTAGCATGTATGCTAACACAATTAGCATGTTTTGCTAACATGATTAACATGTTGCTAGCATTATGCTAGGATATTTTGACTTGTTTTTTATCATGTTTTAACCCCAAGCTAATTTGGTATTAGCATGTAGCTATTCACTGCTAGCATGTGTAGCATGTTGAAAGTCCAGTTTGCTAGCACGAGTCAAAAGAGCTAACCCTCATCTCTATACGATGTTCTGATGCAGAGATGCAGGTCTTGTTAAACGGTTGCTAGGGTACTCTGTTTGGTTGCTATGGAGTGTCTTGGCAGCTGCCACTGACGAGTACTTCAACTGAAACATTTATTTCAAGTAATAATAAACTTTTGTTTTTAGTTTTGGTTAAAAACAAGGTTTATTACCGTTAACTAAAAATAAAACCATTTTTAAATATTTTTTTCATTAAACAAAATAAACGTTAACTGAAATAAAATGTATTAAAATATTATTTTATTTTATTTCAGCGACAACATGCCAAGGCAACATTTTCATTTAGTTTTAAGCTGAAGTACTAAAATAACTAAAATTAAATAAATTCAACTAATGAATAAAACTATATAGACATTTTTTTTAAAATGACAAAAACGCAAAAAATACAAGTAAAAAATTGAAAATATAGAAATAAAACCTAATTCAAAATTTTACAAAAACTACAATAAATAAAACATATACATCTGATAATACTTTTACAAAAATACTTTTAAACACGTAATATGAAAATCCCTACGGATTAATCCAACACTTAATATTGTCACCGGAAGACCCGCCCCCTCACCTGTCAATCATGCGCTCCGGCACAGGCTCAGCTGAGATGGTCATATTTCACAGTCTGATGCTCTCATGTTCGTCATGTCTCAGAAGTTCTGTCGTGTCTCGCAGGTCCAGTGTCTTTTGCCGAGGCTGAATGGAAAAGTGGACGTGCTTGTTTTCAATCCGCCGTATGTCGTCACGCCGTCAGAGGAGGTAAACGAGTGTGATGTCATGTGACCAGATACTGATACAAAATAAAATGCTCCGAACAAACATATAATCCTCTGATGTGATCCGGGACGCCATTGAAATAAACCACCACTTGTTTTCGACGTTGGGAAATGTAGGGCGGGGCTTGATTTTGTCTGTCGGGAATGGACTATATGCACGGAGCGTTTTTCAGAACTTCCGCATTAATATAATCCAGCTGGAAAACTTCCGGTGAGAGTCGTGTGCTGGTGTGTTGAGCATTAGTAGAGTAATACTTAGCTTATAATCAGAATATAGTCACTTAAATAGTCAGGCACGGCATTCATTTAGTTATTCAAATATAAGACGGCATTAAAAATAAATAAATAAAGACATTCCTCAGTGTTCCTCCTCGGCTAAATTCAATTCGACCATCAGTTTTCAAATTTTTATGTGAAAAAAAGCTTCATAAATAAAATATTTATTGTGCACTTTAGTTAGATTCATTGAATAAAATGTAAATGACTGACAGCTGCTGTGATTATAAAGTGAGTGCGGCGCTCGCTTTCTGCGTCATTCACAAGAAAAGTTATTGTTTTTCATGAGATTCTGTGAGTACTTCATAATTCACATTGACAAAATGTATTTTTAAACCTAGTTATTTTATAATGTTTTATATTTAGTCAAAAACGAAGTGAAAAACGATTACAGAAAATGGCTGATATATGCGCAAATAAATGCTACTTTGCCGCCACCTGCTGGTTAAAGTGGTAATTATTGTCTTTTTTATTTTTAAACAAGTGTTTCCTATCAAATGTTGAATTTCCTACATTTTTAAACGTTCGATTTTACAATAGGGACAATCTCAGAAGGATGAACAAGTAATGTTTGCGGTCATCACATTAAAAATAACATTTGAAGTGCTGTGGAAAATAATGCGAGTGTGTGTCTAATTACAGACAGTGTTTTTAAACGTTCCAATAGCTTCGTCTTTATCGCAATCATTAAAACAGGTTTATTGGCAAATTAGGTAAATGTGATAACTGCATTAAAATATGAATACAACATTAAAAAGTCAACCATTGATGGTTTTGTGTCGATGTACAGCGACTACAGAATGAACAGCTAACAGTTCACCGGAAATGCCCGAGCTGGATTAACCACAACCAGGAAGTAACCGTGCATATAGTCCATTGATTGGATGGTTGTGGTTTGCTATTAGTGGATCTCATGTGAGTGACAGGTTGCCCCGCCCTCATCATCAGAGAAGAGATGTCGCTGTTATTTTTCAGCCTCATGAGACGTGTTTTTATGCACAGGTGGGCAGCCGCGGGATCGAGGCGTCCTGGGCCGGTGGGGTGCGCGGCCGAGAGGTGATGGACCGGTTCTTCCCCATGATTCCACAGCTGCTGTCGGATCACGGGCTGTTTTACCTGGTGGTCGTGTCAGATAATGATCCAGGTGTGATGTGTGTGACGTTCAGAGTCGCTTCAGCACAGTGTTAATTTCGTTGACTAAATATTTTCGTCATTATTTTCGTCACGAATATATTTTTGCTGACGAAAACGAAACGAAAACTAAAAAAGAAGTCACTGATGAAGACTAAAACTTTGACTAAATTGATTGACATTATCGTCAACGAATAAAGGACGAGACGAAAATAGACTGTGACGAAAATCCAATCAGCAGACGGGAGAGATGCGAGGAATGAACAAAAACGGAAAACGGAACAGGCGAGACTGCATGAGAAGAGAACCAATCAGAGCCTGACTTATTGAGACGTGAAGCGAAGGTATTCAGTCTTTGACTGAGCTCGCGCAAAGACTATAGAATAACACAAGACGTGTCACTCGTATTGTTTTGAATGGGAGAAAGTGTAACGCGCAATATGGCGGAATAAGTCCCGCCTTCTAAATAAGAGCCAATCGCCGACTGGTAAAGTCATCGCGTCACTGCAACGGCCGTTAGATGTTGCTGCATAAAAGCTTTTGAATTGAAATAAAGACACAGTTGTGTTGAAATAAAGTTGAATTTGTGTTTTATATATTTTGGTTAAGTTTGTTTCCTATACCAGCGGTAAAAAATTGTCTAGTAAATCTGTTATTGATTTTAGTCTTATTTTAGTCGACTAAAATACCAAGCAATTTTAGTCGACTAAAATACCAAGCAATTTTAGTCGACTAAAATAAGACTAAAATTAAAACAAATCAGATGACTAAAACTTGACTAAAACTAAAAAGAATTATAGTCAAAAGACTAAGACTAAAACTAAATTAAAATTTCTTGTCAAAATTAACACTGCTTCAGCATCTTCACACTCACAGTTTCTGATCTGTACTCATGTTTTGTCTTCTTCAGATGAGATCGTGTGTCTGTTGGGGAAATCTGGGCTGAACGGACACGCGTGTTTGACCCGTCAGGCTGGACGAGAGACGCTCTCTATACTGCGCTTCAGTAAAAGTGACGACATCAGCACATGAAGACTGTAAAACACACAGGGGTTTATTATAAAAATCAAGCTGATGTTTTGACGTTCGTCCCGCTGCTGAACCCTCAATAATTGAGGCGTTTGTGTTTCCATAAAGTCTGCCGAAGCTCAGCAACTGAGTCACAAGAAACCGGTTAGTCATTCCTAACGGATTGACTCTGATTGTTGACGCTCAACGGACTGCGGCGTGTCTCATTGTTTGTTGAGCGTGTCAGACTCCCGCTGCTTCTGTTTCATCCATCAGTGTGTTCACTAGAGAGTGTTAAACGCTCCTACTGACCCGCACTGACACTCGGAGCACATGGTTTCACCCACAATGCCACAATCTGGATATTAAACATGACTGTTTTTAAGTCTTGCTTCTGTTTCCTTTTTTCCACAAACGTTTTTATACAGAAAACTGAGAAAAGTGTCATTTAAAACCTACACTAAAAGAGGAAGAAGTCTTTATATATATTTTAGTAGTAGTAATTTTGTTTTTATCGTTTAGTGTTCAGCGTTAATGAGTACACCCCCTTTGAAAACAATATGCAAAAGTTTAATAACTTGTGACATGAAAGTAAGGTTAATAATATAACTTAGATTACACGTTTTTCAGTTTTACTCAAATTAGGGTGGTGCAAAAATGAGTACACCCCACAACAAAAACTACTACACTACCAGTCAAAAGTTTGGAAACATGACTATTTTGAATGTTTTTGAACAAAGTCTCTTATGCTCATTAAGGCTGCATTTATTTCATTATAAATACAGAAAAACAAAATAATATCGTGAAATATTATCACAATTTAAAATTATGGTTTTCTATTTTAATATACTTTAAAATATAATTTATTTCTGTGATTAAAGCTGAATTTTCAGCATCATTACTCCAGTCTTCAGTGTCACATGATCCTTCAGAAATCATTCTAATATGATGATTTATGATCAATGTTGGAAACAGTTGTGCTGCTTAATATTATTTTATAACCTATGATACTTTTTCAGGATTCTTTAATGAATAAAAAGTTAAAAAATATAAGCATTTATTTAAAATAGAAACCTTTTGTGAGAAAATACACTACCGTTCAAAAGTTTGGGGCAAGTAATTTTTTTTCTTTTTTATGAAAGAAATTAATACTTTTATTCAGTACGGATGTGTTAGATTGATAAAAAGTGATAGTAAAGATTTATATTTTGAATAAATGCTGTTCTTTTTAACCTTTTATTCATCAATGAATCCTGAAAAAAGTATCACCGGTTCCAAAAATAACATTGATAATAACTATCAAATCAGCATATTAGAATGATTTCATTTACGCTGAGCACTGTAAGTATTCGCTTTATTTTTTATTTTATTAGCTTTTATTAACTTTGTTTTAGTTTGAGTAATAACTTAAACATATTTATTTCAGTATTTATTTCTAATTATAATAAAACATATTTAAATTTAAAACTAATATTAAAAACTAAAAATCCTTTTATAATTTTATTTTATTTCAACAGTTTTAGTTAACAGGGTTGTTATCGTTAACTAAAACCATTAAAAAAAACTTTTTTCATTTCTTGAAACAAAATATACGGAGCCGCACATGACATGCAGGAAAAAAATAGTAGGCTAAATCGTGCACATGCTATAATTTGTTCCCTCGATTTGCTAAATCATGCACACGATTTATAAATCTAGGGAAGGAATTAGTAAATTGTGCAGACAATTAACTTTTTTCCCTGCATGTCATGTGCGGGGCTCCTTAAAAATAAATATTTAAAAAAAATCTTTTATTTTAGTTAATCGCTGAGGCATCATCTCATTTTTGTTTAATTTGAAGTACTAAAATAACTAAAATGAAATTATCAATCGATTATACTAAAATAACCTTATTTAACAATAACACTTTAACACCTGACATGAAAATCACTAGAGATTAATCCAATCATATCTATATATGTAATAGTCAAACCAAATATTGATATTTCTGGTATATTTTTACTAGTGTGTTCAGGATACTATAGTTCATTTCTGTAAGTGAGGATAGCAAAATAAAGTAAACTGTGACATATTATACCAAAAAAATCTTCATACAGGTGGACTATCAGTAAAATTGATAAAAAATTTGGAACCAAAAATTATGCAGACACTTTGACCTGACCATGTTTTGCTAAAGTGTTATCTGACATAATTAAGATAATTTTTTCTGACACAGTTTAACACATTTTATTACCATTTTTTAAACTATAGTGAATAAACTGAATTAATGAATGAAATGTTCACGGTGTCTGAATAAATTTTGGTTTGACTGTATTTAATTCCAGACTTATAGTTAGTTGGTGTGTTCATATTTTTGAAATAAGCCATTTTTAAGCCTTAAATTGCAAGTCAGCTTTACAGACTTTGGTCATTTTATAAGATGGTTTGTATTATGTCAGAGAGACAATGATCAAGAATATAAATGTAAAGATTTTCA
Source organism: Anabarilius grahami (assembly GCA_003731715.1). NCBI lineage: Eukaryota > Metazoa > Chordata > Actinopteri > Cypriniformes > Xenocyprididae > Anabarilius > Anabarilius grahami. The sequence goes on from RJVU01042594.1 coordinate 1,914,685, forward strand.
TGGGCAAATTGACTAAATTGCATCGTTTAACTCTTTGTCCAGATGAGATTCAGAACGATGATCAAAACTCAGCTGGAGTAGATCGAGTCCATCAAAGCTTCAGTCGTTTCTTCTTCATGAGTTCAACATTTCATTCAGTAACAGAGTTTTGATTTATGTGCTGTTTAATGTTTGATAATTGATGTGCGTCAGCAATGCTTCTATCGCTCGTTTCTGCTTCTTCTTCTTCGCCTGTGTTTTGATCAGGAGATTCTGTATCTTTCTTCAGATGCGTAAAAGCACCCCCCACCGTATAACAGTGAAAACCTGGAAAAACTCATCAATGACGGGGAGTTTATTAGGTAGACTTTGGATGGAAAATGATGAGAATATAAAAAAAAATCCACATATGTGTTTGGAACGGCAAAGTGTGAATAAATGACATTTTTCATTTTGAGTTGAACAAACTTTAATGCCAATCTCAACAAATGTAAACAATACAACTTTTGTTTTTTTAAAAATAAAAAATCATTAGGCCTAAATGTTCAACTAATCATTAATAAATGCTGTATAAATATTGTTCAGTTTGTCTTTAATAGAATTGATTTCATACGGGTTTGGAACGACATTGAACAATGTTTAATTGTTAAACATTATCAGTAAGTGTAAAATAATTAATGCGGTAAAATATTGACAAATGAAACTTTTTGTTCGAATCTCGACTTCTCTGAATGATTTGGGAACTTTGTATTTCAGCATTTCTCATCTCATGATGAATGAATAAATGTGTCTGCGAAATAAATAAATGTTCCAATTCAGACAAAAAAATGCAATAATATTTTATTAAAAAACAAAAAAGAATACTGATAAAATATACAACAATTCACCCCATTGCATGATGTACATCCTCACACTCATCAGATAAAGACATGATTGGGTTGAAATGAAAGGCACGGCGTGTCAAACATCCATCAGCTCGTTTAAAGGCACCGGGTTAAACTGTTTCAGTCGCTCTGCTTCATTTGGTTCATCAGGTTGAGGGTCTGCTGCACCACAAACATCCAGCAGGAGGCGCTAGAGTCCAACATTTATAAGAGAACCACATGAGACTGGCTCTCACAACAGCTGCTTGTGTTTTCTTAAAGTCTGTCAGAGGCGTTTGGAAGATTATGTCGAGAGAAATGGAGAATTTTTGTGTGTGTCCAGTTTCTTCATGTCGGTTCCAGCGTCGCCACAATCATGTCGTTTTCACCATCACAGCATGAACGACTGAGTGTGTTTGAAATCCTGAGGCTGGAGAGAGACAAATCATTCAGAATGACATCTCTGTGCATTACTGATCTACTTAATATTAATTAATGAACCACAACAGTATGATACAGAGCCGCCAAAATACATCCTGTTGCTGAATGGAAGTTTGATTTGGAAAAATAATAATAATAATAATAATGCATTATCTTTCCAATAATTCTATTCAATATTCACCATAGAGGATCAGTAAAATTATGTTAAATGATAATGATTTACTCCGTTTGCATTTATAATGCAAGTGTATTAATGTATCAATTCATAAAAGAAAATTTAATTAGAGGAAAAACTGATACTTTGTAAAATTGTCAAAAGCTTTATTTTTAGTGCTTCAGTGTTGCCATTTTTTTGGGGGGGGAAGGAAATTATTATAAATTGTTGAAATACTTGGAAAAAAAAAACTTGCATAGTACAGTATATACAATATATACAGTTATTATTATAAATGTTTATTATTATATTAATAATTTTATTATTAACGTTATTATAAATTGTCACCGTAATTCAAAAAAATATTTAATTATTTAATTTAAAATATTACGTACTTCTTTATATTTTAAAAATCATTTTATTTATATGTGTGTATATACAGGTCCTTCTCAAAAAATTAGCATATTGTGATAAAGTTCATTATTTTCCATAATGTAATGATAAAAATTAAACTTTCATATATTTTAGATTCATTGCACACCAACTGAAATATTTCAGGTCTTTTATTGTTTTAATACTGATGATTTTGGCATACAGCTCATGAAAACCCAAAATTCCTATCTCAAAAAATTAGCATATCATGAAAAGGTTCTCTAAACGAGCTATTAACCTAATCATCTGAATCAACTAATTAACTCTAAACACCTGCAAAAGATTCCTGAGGCTTTTAAAAACTCCCAGCCTGGTTCATTACTCAAAACCGCAATCATGGGTAAGACTGCCGACCTGACTGCTGTCCAGAAGGCCATCATTGACACCCTCAAGCGAGAGGGTAAGACACAGAAAGAAATTTCTGAACGAATAGGCTGTTCCCAGAGTGCTGTATCAAGGCACCTCAGTGGGAAGTCTGTGGGAAGGAAAAAGTGTGGCAAAAAACGCTGCACAACGAGAAGAGGTGACCGGACCCTGAGGAAGATTGTGGAGAAGGACCGATTCCAGACCTTGGGGGACCTGCGGAAGCAGTGGACTGAGTCTGGAGTAGAAACATCCAGAGCCACCGTGCACAGGCGTGTGCAGGAAATGGGCTACAGGTGCCGCATTCCCCAGGTCAAGCCACTTTTGAACCAGAAACAGCGGCAGAAGCGCCTGACCTGGGCTACAGAGAAGCAGCACTGGACTGTTGCTCAGTGGTCCAAAGTCATTCGGAAATCAAGGTGCCAGAGTCTGGAGGAAGACTGGGGAGAAGGAAATGCCAAAATGCCTGAAGTCCAGTGTCAAGTTCCCACAGTCAGTGATGGTCTGGGGTGCCATGTCAGCTGCTGGTGTTGGTCCACTGTGTTTTATCAAGGGCAGGGTCAATGCAGCTAGCTATCAGGAGATTTTGGAGCACTTCATGCTTCCATCTGCTGAAAAGCTTTATGGAGATGAAGATTTCGTTTTTCAGCACGACCTGGCACCTGCTCACAGTGCCAAAACCACTGGTAAATGGTTTACTGACCATGGTATTACTGTGCTCAATTGGCCTGCCAACTCTCCTGACCTGAACCCCATAGAGAATCTGTGGGATATTGTGAAGAGAAAGTTGAGAGACGCAAGACCCAACACTCTGGATGAGCTTAAGGCCGCTATCGAAGCATCCTGGGCCTCCATAACACCTCAGCAGTGCCACAGGCTGATTGCCTCCATGCCACGCCGCATTGAAGCAGTCATTTCTGCAAAAGGATTCCCGACCAAGTATTGAGTGCATAACTGAACATAATTATTTGAAGGTTGACTTTTTTTGTATTAAAAACACTTTTCTTTTATTGGTCGGATGAAATATGCTAATTTTTTGAGATAGGAATTTTGGGTTTTCATGAGCTGTATGCCAAAATCATCAGTATTAAAACAATAAAAGACCTGAAATATTTCAGTTGGTGTGCAATGAATTTAATTTTTAATTTTTATCATTACATTATGGAAAATAATGAACTTTTATCACAATATGCTAATTTTTTGAGAAGGACCTATATGTATAAACTTTATAATAAGGTCCCATTAGTTAACAATAGTTAGTGCATTAACTTACATGAACTAACAATGAGCGATATTGATATATTCTACAGCATTTATTCTGAGAATTCTGAATAATGATATGATAATCTCACTCACTTCCTTTGGAGGGTGACTGTATCCTGAATGCTGACTGAAACACAGGAAAACACAATGTTAAACACTGAAACACAGCAGGAACACACACACACACTCTCTCTCTCTCTCTCTCACACACACACACACACACACGTGTCTGTCTACGGTCCCTGCGTGTGTCTGGCGTGACGGTCGGACTCACGTGTGTTCGGTTCTGTTGAGGTTCTGGCTGCTTATGTGCGCCGCACCGTGACACTGCGGGATCCAGAACGACCTGCAATAACGCACCGCTGAGGTCAAAGGTCAAGCGTTACAGTCAGCCGGTGCCGGTCAAACACGCCGTGCGTCATGCAGCATTATGGGAAATTAGAGCGTGTGCGAGACGCGGAGTGATCAAACAAATCGCATGCAGTAACGAGGTTCAGAAAACTGCTTCTGGATCGATTAGTATGTTCACACACACACACACACACACACACACACACACACTGTCTGTTAGTTAAGGAAGTGAACTAGTCTTACCTTCCTCTGTGTCCTGTGAGTGTTGAGTCAGCGGCAGAAAAGAAAAACATTAAAAACATTAATAAACTGCTGACAGAATTCTCAAATGGTCAGAAAATACGATGATCTGTGTGTGAAAGTGCAGAACTCACGGCTGAAGTATCCGTGCCGATGGGCGTAACAGACTCCGAACGAACACAACAACAGCAGCAGACACAGCAGAAGAGCGCCGGAGATCACCGCCGCCAGATTCAGATCATCTGACAGAGAAAGACATGATCTGTCAAACACTCAGCAGAAGAGAAACTGCATGCAAAAACAAAAGTGAGTTGAGAAACATTCACTCCCTCATATTTAAAGCTTCAAAACATTCACTTAACCATGAACAAGATGTTTCATAGAACAGTAAGAAACTCCATAGTTATTATAAGACAAATCACGAGCGCACGCATAATCTTCATCACAAGCACCAACATCATATTCACACACATTATAAGCTAGATATTATTTAAAAATTATAGTATTCTCAACAAAAAACATGAGATTTACTTTAAATGCTTTAAGAAAAAACGTGGGAAAAAAGTGCACTGCTTCTGTGGAATAATTGATAAAAAAATTATAATAGTATATTTTCAGTTTAGCTCATTTTATTCTGTTTTTGTAATTTTATTTAGTTTTAGTAATTTAAGTTCAACTAAATGAAAATAAGTAAATCTTGTCATGCAAAAATGCAAGTTTTTGTACATCTTATTTTATTTCAGTTAATGCTTATTTAATTTCAAGTAATGAAAATTATTTTTTTTATTATTTTACTTTTAGTTAACAACAATAACCCAAACTGAAAACGTTCTGCATTCTTACAATTAAAAAAATAAAAATAAAAATAAAATAAAAAACTTTATTTACTTAATTTTNTTTACTTCATTTTTATAGTATTTTTTACAAACAATGTTGTCTCTAAAAAAAATAAATAATAATAATTTAATCAGGTTTATCTCAATTCTGAGTAATTTGCCCCCAAATATAATTAAAGTCACCATGAAATCAACATTGACATGGAATATCGTTTATTCTAAATGATTTTTTGGTGCACATCATTATTGTTTTAAATTCATGTTGAGTCAGAATATCTTCTCCTCCCTCTTGCAGCATCTCTTCTCTTCTCTGATGACGAGGGCGGGGCAACCTGTCACTCACGTGAGATCCACCAATAGCAAACCACAACCATCCAATCAATTCCCCACACACAAAATCAAGCCCCGCCCTACATTTGTTCTTGTTTGGGAAGCGTTTCACTCACAATAGGGGAGAGAAGACTAAAGCAACCTCCCTTCGACTTTAAGTGGACTCACCGATCAGCATGAGCGTCCCTGGGCAGCTCTTAGCGGGTCCCACCCCGTTTTTGGCCTCACAGTGATACTGACCCGTATCGGCCCTGCTCACCGTCTGGAAGGTCTGATCCGTACAGAAGAGGAATAATAGTCAAACACACACCTTTATCTTCTTCAGTCGGATTGGGAATCAATAACCGGTTCTCTTTGAATCAATCTAATGAGTCACTCACTCAATGAATCACTCTCGATTTAGTCACTGAACCGTCTGGTCGTTCACATTCAAGTTTTCTATGTGAATATATAGTCAAATATAATTTATATCCAGTGATCAAAGCTGAATTTTCAGCATCATTACTCCAGTCTTCAGTGTCACATGATCCTTCAGAAATCATTCTAATATGCTGATTTGCTGCTCAAGAAACATTTATGATTATTATCAACAATTCATATTTCTGTAAAAACGGTCATACATTTTATTTTTCAAGATTCTTTGATGAATAGAAAGTTCGAAAGAACAGCATTTATTTGAAATAGAATCTTTTGTGACATTATAAATGTCACTTTTGCTTCCTCAAAAGCACTAAAAGAATCACGGCTGAGCTCAAATCCAGCTCAGAATCGTCTGGTTGCTCGTGTTTCTCAGCGTGTGAATGTGTGACAGACAGTCAGTGTTGTTCAGAGACGCTCGTGTCGGTCCGTCAGCATCAGTTTGTCTGTGTGACACTCAGAGATTCAGAACAGATCTGAACATGAGGACAACAGACTCGCTTTCATTCACACACGCACAATTAAAACAGCTGCTCATATTTGCCATTAAATACATATTATTCCACTCAAATGTACAGTCAGTGTTTATGAATTCAGCTCTGTCTGTAAGGAAAGAACTGGAGTAATGATGCTGAAAATTCAGCTTTGATCACTGGATATAAATTACACATTACTATATATTCACATAGAAAACAGCTGATTTAAATTGGAATAAAATTTCATTATTTTTACTGTATTTTTGATCAAATAAATGCAGTTTTGTTGAGAGCATAGGAGACTTCTTTCAAAAACATTAACATTACGGGACACGAGTGTGTATTTAAAATGATTCTGATTTAACATCATTAATGGTGTGTAATGTGTGTTGATACTGACCAGAACGCCGGTGAACTCGTTGACCGTGTAAGTGGCGTTGGGCTGACGGATGGGCAGCGCGCGGTTGTCTTTGAACCAGGTGTAGCTGGCGGGTGGGATGCTGTGCTGGTCCCTACAGCGCAGCTCCACCTGAGAGCCCGTCAGAGCGGAGCTGGGAACGTCACATGACGGGGTTTGTGGAGGCACTGCAGCAGAAAGCACAATTAGCACACCAGCAGGACACAGAGAGCATCCGAGAGCATCGGAGACGAGAGTTACCCAGCACTTTGAGCGTGACGTTGGTCTCTCCCAGCTTGACGGAGTCGGCCACAGCGCTGACCTCACAGCGGTAATCGCCCGCGTCCGCCTGAGTCACTCTGCGCAGCCGTACCGTCGCCCCATCGATATCCGCGCGCCCCTGAAACGGCCCTGAGCAACACACAACACATCCCTAAATGATGATGATGATAATAATAAACAATAATAATAGTAATAATAATGATAATAATACAAATAAAAACAATAATAATATATAATAATAATGG
>RJVU01042594.1:1922188-1935972 GCA_003731715.1 Anabarilius grahami
CTGTGAAAAAATATATAATAATAAAAATAATAAAATTATAATAGTAATAATAATAATAATAATAAAAAATAGTAATAAAATAAAATACAAATAAAAACAATACTAAAATATGATAATAATAACAACAACAACAACAACAGTAATAATAATAATGATGATAACAATAATAAACTTTGTTCTATAGCACCTTTAAAAATTTCATCTCAAACCACATTACAAGAATAAAATAAAAATACATAAAAATAAAAAAATACAAAATGAAAACATACTGGTTTAAATCCTATTTTACTGACCCTTCCCAGTTCATTGCCTTGGGAGTTGACAGGTCTGAGATCAGTTCGGGTCTGGTGTTCCTCAGGGCTCAATATTAGGCCCTTTTACTCTTTAAGCGAATCTTTAATGCCAACGATACTCATGCAGCTATACGGTTGCTAGGGTGTTATGAATGATTTTAGTGTGTTGCTATGTGGTTTCTAGGAGGTGTCTGCTAGGGAATATCTATATGATTGCTAAAGAGTTCTGTGTGGTTGCTGAGGTGTTATGAGTGATATTTAGCCTGTTGCTATGGGGTTGCTAAGATGCTCTATGTGTTTGCTAGGGCACTGATATATGACTGATATGGTGTTCTAAGTGGTTGCCAAGGTGTTATGAGTGGTTGTTAGTGTGTTGCCTTGCAGTTCCTGAGGTGGTATAATTGGGGTTAGATATGTTGCTATGCGTTTAATAGGTTTTTTTCTTTATGGTTGCTAGGGTGTCGATATGCACACCACTCCTTAAGACATTTGAGGAGTCATTCATTACCTGTGAAACTGCCTTCATAAAAAACGAAGGACACGTCTTTGTCGATCTTCTTCCACTCGATGCGAGGACTGGTTTCTCTCTCGGTCTTGAACTCGCAGGAGAGCTCGGCGTCTGTGGAGGGCAGCACACATCATGGAGTTAGAGCACATCGTCTCGCTGACGGCTGCATGAGGACGTCACACACACTCACCCGAGAGCTCATGCACTTCCACTCTGGGACTGCGGCTGGTGACGGTGACGGGGACGACAGGCACACCTGAAACTGAGACAACGAAAACACCACAATCTCAGTCTCCGAAATACTGAATCAAAAATATTTTCCCCAAAAACCAGCTGTGTGTGATTTTCATATGATAAGCTAGTTTGCGGTGTGTCAGTCGTTACAAGTCCATCATTGGACTTCCTGAATGTTATGAATGTTTTAGTGTGTTGCTATGTGGTTTCTAGGGAGTTCTTGGTGTTTGCGTGGTCGTTAATGTGTTTTGAGTGGTTGCTAGGGTGTTATGAAGGTTTATTAGTGTGTTGCTATGTGGTGTTTGCTAAGGCATATCTATAGGGTTGCAAAAGTGTTCTGTGTGGTTGCTAAGGCGTTGCTATGTGGTTCCTGGTATGGGTGGGTTTTGATATGTTGCTATGCAGTTGCTAGGATGTTGTAGGTGTTTGCTAGGGCATTGACATTGTTGCTATAGTGTTCTGAGTTGTTGCTAGGGTGTTGCTATGCAGTTGCTAGGGCGTTATGAGTGTGTTTTGTGTATTGTTATGCAGTTTCTAGGGTGTTGCTGTGTGGTTCCTAAGGTGGTATGGGTGGGTTTTGATATGTTGCTATATGGTTGCTAGGGCATTGACATTGTTGCTATAGTGTTCTGAGTAGTTGCTAGGGTGTTGCTATGCGTTTGCTAAGGCGCTATGGGAGTGTTTTGTGTATTGTTATGCAGTTTCTAGGGTGTTGCTATGTGGTTCCTGAGGTGGTATGGGTGGGTTTTGATATGTTGCTATGAAGTTATTAGGAGTGGTGAGTTCTGAGTGGTTGCTAGGGTGGCTATGGATTCTGTGTGGCCGCTAAGGTGTTGAAGTGTTACAAGTGATTTTTAGTGTGTTATAGGTGTTTGAATTAGTTTTACATCCTGAATGTTATGAATGTTTTAGTGTGTTGCTATGTGGTTTCTAGGGAGTTCTCGGTGTTTGCGTGGTCGTTAATGTGTTTTGAGTGGTTGCTAGGGTGTTATGAATGTTTATTAGTGTGTTGCTATGTGGTGTTTGCTAAGGCATATCTATACGTTGCAAAAGTGTTCTGTGTGGTTGCTAAGGCGTTGCTATGTGGTTCCTGGTATGGGTGGGTTTTGATATGTTGCTATGCAGTTGCTAGGATGTTGTAGGTGTTTGCTAAGGCATTGACATATTGTTGCTATAGTGTTCTGAGTAGTTGCTAGGGTGTTGCTATGCGTTGCTAGGGCATTATGAGTGTGTTTTGTGTATTGTTATGCAGTTTCTAGGGTGTTGCTATGTGGTTCCTGAGGTGGTATGGGTGGGTTTTGATATGTTGCTATGCAGTTGCTAGGATGTTGTAGGTGTTTGCTAGGGCATTGACATATGGTTGCTATAGTGTTCTGAGCAATTGCTAGGGTGTTGCTATGCGGTTGCTAGGGTGCTATGGGAGTGTTTTGTGTATTGTTATGCAGTTTCTAGGGTGTTGCTATGTGGTTCCTGAGGTGGTATGGGTGGGTTTTGATATGTTGCTATGCAGTTGCTAGGATGTTGTAGGTGTTTGATAGGGCATTGACATATTGTTGCTATAGTGTTCTGAGTAGTTGCTAGGGTGTTGCTATGCGTTGCTAGGGCATTATGAGTGTGTTTTGTGTATTGTTATGCAGTTTCTAGGGTGTTGCTATGTGGTTCCTAAGGTGGTATGGGTGGGTTTTGATATGTTGCTATACGGTTGCTAGGGCATAGACATATGGTTGCTATAGTGTTCTGAGTAATTGCTAGGGTGTTGCTATGCAGTTGCTAGGGCGTTATGGGTGTGTTTTGTGTATAGTTATGCAATTTCTAGGGTGTTGCTATGTGGTTCCTAAGGTGGTATGGGTGGGTTTTGATATGTTGCTATACGGTTGCTAGGGCATAGACATATGGTTGCTATAGTGTTCTGAGTAATTGCTAGGGTGTTGCTATGCAGTTGCTAGGGCGTTATGGGAGTGTTTTGTGTATTGTTATGCAGTTTCTAGGGTGTTGCTATGTGGTTCCTGAGGTGGTATGGATGGGTTTTGATATGTTGCTATGCAGTTGCTAGGATGTTGTAGGTGTTTGCTAGGGCATTGACATATGGTTGCTATAGTGTTCTGAGCAATTGCTAGGGTGTTGCTATGCATTTGCTAGGGTGCTATGGGAGTGTTTTGTGTATTGTTATGCAGTTTCTAGGGTGTTGCTATGTGGTTCCTGAGGTGGTATGGGTCGGTTTTGATATGTTGCTAAGCAGTTGCTAGGATGTTGTAGGTGTTTGCTAGGGCATTGACATATTGTTGCTATAGTGTTCTGAGTAGTTGCTAGGGTGTTGCTATGCGTTGCTAGGGCATTATGAGTGCGTTTTGTGTATTGTTATGCAGTTTCTAGGGTGTTGCTATGTGGTTCCTGAGGTGGTATGGGTGGGTTTTGATATGTTGCTATGCGGTTGCTAGGATGTTGTAGGTGTTTGATAGGGCATTGACATATGGTTGCTATAGTGTTCTGAGTAATTGCTAGGGTGTTGCTATGCGGTTGCTAGGGCGTTATGAGTGTGTTTTGTGTATTGTTATGCAATTTCTAGGATGTTGCTATGTGGTTCCTGAGGTGGTATGGGTGGGTTTTGATATGTTGCTATGCGGTTGCTAGGATGTTGTAGGTGTTTGCTAGGGCATTGACATATGGTTGCTATAGTGTTCCGAGTAATTGCTAGGGTGTTGCTATGCGTTTGCTAGGGCGCTATGGGAGTGTTTTGTGTATTGTTATGCAGTTTCTAGGGTGTTGCTATGTGGTTCCTGAGGTGGTATGGGTGGGTTTTGATATGTTGCTATGCAGTTGCTAGGATGTTGTAGGTGTTTGCTAGGGCAGTGTTTCTCAACTCCAGTCCTCGGGACCCACTGCTCTGCACATTTTGTATGTATCCCTTATTTAACGCACCTGATTCAGATCATCAGCTCGTTAGGAGAGACTCCATGACCTGAACTGAGTGTGTCAGGTAAGAGAGACATACAAAATGTGCAGAGCAGTGGGTCCCGAGGACTGGAGTTGAGAACCACTGTGCTAGGGCATTGACATATGGTTGCTATAGTGTTCTGAGTAATTGCTAGGGTGTTGCTATGCGTTGCTAGGGCGCTATGGGTGTGTTTTGTGTATTGTTATGCAATTTCTAGGGTGTTGCTATGTGGTTCCTAAGGTGGTATGGGTGGGTTTTGATATGTTGCTATGCGGTTGCTAGGGCATAGACATATGGTTGCTATAGTGTTCTGAGTAGTTGCTAGGGTGTTTCTATGTGGTTGCTAGGGCGTTACGAGTGTGTTTTGTGTATTGTTATGCAGTTGCTAGGGTGTTGCTATGTAGTTGCTAGGATGTTCTGAGTGGTTGTGGTTCCTGAGGTGGTATTAGTGGGTTTTGATATGTTGCTATGCAGTTGCCATGATGTTCTAGGTGGATTTGGATATGTTGCAAGGGAGTTTTAGGTGTTTGCTAGGGCATATGTATACAGTTGCCATGGTGTTCTGTGTCGTTGTTAAGGTGTTGCTATGAGGTTACTAGGGTGTTCTAGGTGTTTGCTAGAGCAATTATTTATGGTGGTTCTGAGTAGTGCTCTGAATAGTTGCTAGGGTGTTGCTATGCTGTTTCTAGGGCGTTTGGAGTGTGTTTTGATATGTTGCTATGTGGTTGCTAGGGTGTTCTAGGTGTTTGTTAGAGTATTAATTTACGCTGCTATAGTGTTCTGAGCAGTTGCCTGGTTGTTTCTATGCAGTTGCTAGAATGTTTTGAGTGGATTTTGATATGTTGTTATGCAGTTTCTAGACTGTTCAAGGTGTTTGCTAGATTATAGATATATACGTGTTCTGAGTTGTTGCTAGGGTGATGCCATGTGGTTCCTGAGGTGGCATGGGTGGGTTTTGATGTTGCTATGCCACATAGCAACTGAAGAGTGAATCACTGCAGTGAATCTTTTTTTTACATGTTTTCTATAGCGCTTTATACAATAAAGATTGTTTCAAAGCAGTGAATAGTGCTCTATGAAAAGTGTTTGCACTCTCCCAGCGGGATGAACAGGCACAATATAGATTTCTAAACATAGCTGGTCTCATTCTTCACTGACTTCTGTACTGAATAGACTCAAAGGTCCTGCTTCTGTTCTCCTGTCTGTTTGTGGCTAAAGTCGGATTCTGATTTACTTACAGGAAAAGGAAGCAGGTGTTTCCCTTCCTGAATAACATGACTGCCATTGTTGGTCTTCCTGTTTCTGCCCACGTGCCATTAGCGTAACGCTGGCCCTTATCAGACCATGACCCACAAGAGATCAAGTTAATGACATCACTGACGAGACTAAAGCTTTCCAGAGCAGATCACACTATCACATTCACTTTGTGCCGCGATGCTTTTACAAGATCCATGTTGCATTCATGTAAATCAGAGGAAAAAAAGACAGACAAAAACATTGTATGCAATGTTTCTGCAATTACGTTATCTGTTATATTTACAATGTTATCTCATATATCGCTCTTAATAGTCTATTTATTAATGCTTTCTATCTCTTTAACTAGAACTATTGTAACAATCACGACCGAAAACAAAAACAGCATTCAATCTTCATCCCTCAGCTAAAATGAAATGATACTAAAACTGCCAATAGGTGGCGGCAAATCATTGTCTTAACAAGCTAGTCGTTGAATCATTCAGTCAAACGATTTGTTCAAAATGGCTGATTCATTCAGGGACAAAGCTGAAGTGACAGAGGGTCGTCGAGTCATTCATTAGAACGATTCGTTCAAAATGGCTGATTCATTCAGGGACAAAGCTGAAGTGACAGAGAGTCGTCGAGTCATTCATTAGAACGATTCGTTCAAAAATGCGGATTCATTCAGTAATGAAACTGAAACTGTGTTGTTCTGAGACACGCAATGGGTCTAATGTTTGGAACTATTTTCATTGACAAAATAGAGAAAAAAATAGACACTATCGTGTCACCTAACAGCCTATTAACTTACCGTTTACTGAATTGTTATATAAAATCGATATCACATTTAAAATTGTGCTGATATGCGGGAAAACAGCAAGTTTGTTCGTGTGATATTGCTTATAAATATATTAAAAAACAAGAACTTATACAGAGACTTTTTTGCACCATATCTTGGTTTTGGGAAGCATTTTTATTCAATTTGATGGCATTTTTGCGCCAAGTTCCAATTAATTTCCGATGCTGGTGTGTTATTTTGTCACTCTTGACCATGCAAGAACTTTCAGTAAACAACTGAAACCTGAATGAAGACTCCAGTCAAATCTTTTCCCGAAAGAACCACGAAAGATTATTGCTGCTACATTGTTAAATCACAATAAAATGAATTGTTTGAATAAAGTGAGTTTTTTCCAGTGCAGATAAATGACCGTGTCCTTGTGCAATTCCTTGTAAAAGTGCAGCTGATAATGACCTGCAGAAACTGGTCATTATCAGGAGCATCCAAAACACTTGGAGTTGTTGTTTCCTGACAGACAAAATCATTAAAAACAGGACTGTGGGTGATTAGAGCGCTTGATTTGTCACCGTTGTTTCATCATTTGACGTCATCATGACATTTCAACACTTCAGTTTTAGTCATTTTAGTACTTCAACTTTATTTCAGTTAGTCACCAAGTTCTCATTTCTCATTTTCAAGTTTTTCCTCTAATACTTCAATTGAGCTTCATTTCGACGAATGAAAATTATTTGTAATATTTTTTAGCAATAACAACAGCGTCGTAACGCTCATGTCTTCATTAGATCACGCTGAAGGAATGCTGACTTTCCTCCATATCCGTGTTATTCCAGATCTGGAGCATAAAACGGGAACATCTTATCAAAGCTCATGAGCAGCTGTCAGTCATCATCCACTCACATTAGAGTTCACTTCATTTACATTTATAAAACGGTCATCAGATTCACACAGAAACTCAAAGATCTTCACTACAACCCGACAAAATAAAAGTTCGGCTTCACTTAACTTGAAATTTGAACAGAAGTGCATTAATATTGTACAGTAGAACGTACTTCTCAACATAATAATAATAGTGGTCAAATCAATTAATCATGATTATTTCCATCTAATATAAAATTTGTAAATATATGTGTGCGATGTTCACTCATTGTTCCAAAGCCTTTCTTCAGTGAAGCAGATGTTTAGCAGATCGTTCATGCTGCTCCTTGTCAAACATCCTGCTGAACGTCTCCTTTTGTGCTCCACTAAAGAAAGAAAGTCATACGAGTTTGAACATGACGAGGGCAAGTGAATGATGCCAGAATCTTTATTTCTGTTCAAATATTGCTTTAATACTGTTATGCGGTAAGGAGAGACTTTAGCTCCATCTTGTCGCCGCCTCCGTGCCGAGCTCGACCTTGTACCTGCCATCTTATCATCTGACAGCTGCTGAGACACGCAGGGAAACAATGAGAGTGTGACGTGAATCCACGCACATGGAAACACTGTGTCCAGTCTGATAGACGCTCACAGGAGCTGCTGCGGTCAGATAAGATGAACGGACAGCAAATGTCCCTGTGAGAACCTCATACACAGTCCCACACACACACACACACACACCTGTCACTGCTGTCCTGAGTCAGCACATAAACACACTCGCTCGCTGATTTTACTGCGTCTGACAGCTCTTTAACACACCAACAGCTCAACAACAACGTATGATCACACATCCAGCCATGTTCAGGTCATATTTCACCCACAAAACTACAACAATAACAACAAATTGGGTTGCACTTTATTTTAAAAGTGCATGCACTTACATTTATTACAGTGTACTTTTCTAAGAAAGCACTGGGTAATATAAGGTAACTACATGGGTTAAAGGATTAGTTCACTTCAGAATTAAAATTTACTGATAATTTCTAAAATTTCTAAAAGATTTGATACTTTTTAACCACAAATGCTCGTCTTGCACTGCTCTGTGATGCGCCACTATATGGAGAAAAATCCTGGAATGTTTTCAACAAAAACCTTCATTTCTTTTCCACTGAAGAAAGAAAGACATGAACATCTTGGATGACTTGAGGGTGAGGAAATTATCAGGACATTTTAATTCTGTGAACTAATCCTTTAAGGTTAGGTTCAGGAGTAGGTTAAGGGTTAGTGCCTTGTTATTTCCCAGTTATTGCAGTTACTATAATAAGGACACGGAAGATACAGGACAGTAAAATAAAGTGCAACCGAAAAATGCCTAAAGACAACAGAACATTATTAATTACTATTAATTATAATGACAACTTAAGACATTCAACCTCAAATTCTCATTACTGTATTGTGTCCAGATGTGTCTAGTTTTCTTTTTAATATAATAAATATTAAAGGGATAGTTCACCCAAAAATGAAAATTCTGTCATCATTTACTCACCCTCAAGTACAAACCTGTATGAGTTTCTTTCTTCTGCTGAACACAAAGGAAGATATTTTGAATAAAGTTTGTAACCAGGCTGCTTTGGCGCACCATTGACTTCCATAGTAGGGAAACAAATACTATGGAAGTCAATGGTGCTCCAGAACTGCTCAGTTTAACACATTCTTCAAAATATCTTCCTTTGTGTTCAGCAGAACAAAGAAATTCATACAGGTTTGGAACAACTTGAGGGTGAGTAAATGAGGACAGAACCTTCATTTTTGGATGAACTATCCCTTTCATTTCTTTCCAAAGAAAATTTCAGATAAATTCTGAAAATTCAGCTTTGATCCCAGGAATAAATTGCATTTTAACAGTTATTTTAAATTGTAAAAACCGTTAACAATATTATATCTCACCGTTTTGTCCAGTAGTGTATATATACAATGATGTTATGTTTGTAAATAAATATAAAATGGCTCCATTTCTTGTAATTTTGGGGGGAATGTGAGGCAAGCATGTTCTTAACAGGTTTTATAACACACAACTACAAAAACTACAACTACTCAAGAGTGAATGTTTGTGTGTATAAATACAGGATAAATAGGAAAATGATCCCTTTGGTGACTGATTGTTGTGTTGATCGCTCAAGCGAGAAACTCTGAAGAAACAAAGAGCCTCTGTGTGTGTGTGTGTGTGTGTAACAGCTGGTACAGACACAACACACACACACACACACACACACACACACACACACAGTTAAAGCTCTTTCTTGGACTGATGGCATCACTTGTGTTCTCTGAGATCTCATGAGACGCAGCATGTTGAGCAGAATTACAGTAAAGCACACCATCAAACTCAGGCCAGAATCAACAGATGCAGAAACACATCTGAACCCTCACAAACACGCTCAGCATCACACGGACCACAAACAACCCTGACTGACCACACAAACCCTGACTGACCACACAAACCCTGACCGACCACACAAACCCTGACCGACCACACAAACCCTGACTGACCACAAACAACCCTGACCGACCACACAAACCCTGACTGACCACACAAACCCTGACTGACCACACAAACCCTGACTGACCACACAAACCCTGACTGACCACACAAACCCTGACCGACCACACAAACCCTGACCGACCACACAAACCCTGACCGACCACACAGTCCGCCGTCAGATGAGAGATCTTCTTCACATTCAGCAGAGAGACAGAACACTGGAGTAAATGTTGTATTTTACTGTAAGGGTCAAATTCTCCACCCTGGACTCGACTTTCCGTCCATTCTGAGGTTTTCAATTACTTTTGAAACATCAAATCTATAAAACATCTCATGGCAAAATGACAGAAGAACAATCTCAAATACTGGAACTTGGCAATAAACAAGTTAGTAATATTGATCACGTCACTAATACTTATGAGGATAATCTCAGCTCATCATCTTCTGTTTACTTCAGATCATTATGAGATATTAATATTTAAAAAAAGCTGCTGAATCACACATCTTAATAATGTTTTAATTAAGTTTAATAACATTCAGAACTCACTTTTTAATTTACTGCACAGTAATCTTTTTAATAAGATTATTACTCCAACGTCTACAAACAAATCAGTGTGTGTTCACTACAATATCCTCATGGCACTGAATGAACTCTCATCTTTGATTAATAACATGCTTTAGTTTTAGTCCAAAACTTTTATCAGAAGGTGGAATCAACACGTGTTTGAATGATTTACACTTTATATTAGCAAAGCAACCTACATGACGCGTAACACACACACACACACACACACACACGCGCGCGCACTGAGAGCAGTCTAATCTTATTCTCTAAAGGAGATCATGAGACTTTAAGAAGATCACATGGAACAAAAGCACTTACTCTGAATTAATATCAGCAAAGCCACGGACGCAAACATTTTATCCACAAAGCCGATGAACTTTAGGGAAGAATCCGAGTATGACGCTGAAATAATCGCTTAATATCCAGTGTATTGTAGACGCGCGCGCGTCCGAGCTGTGTTTGATGACTGAAGATGAGTTCTGTCTCTCTCTCTGTGAGAGTGTGTGTGTGTGTGTGTGTGAGGTAGAGGGCGGGAACAACACTAATTGCACACACTCATCGAACATACACTAAGTCGCATATTGGGATTATAATAATGAGTGTTATAAAGTGTGCAGAGCAGATTTACGCATTTCACTCAACTTTACAAACAAAAACAGTCATTATCAGAACAGTCCCGGCCCTGAAATCTGCTTGGATGAGCCCATTGTTCTAGAGCCTAACCCTGCATCCCAGTGTGCACACCATCCGCCCTAAATAGTGTTGAATATTACTAATGTCACAGAGAGAAAACACACTGTGTGTTCAGTGCACACACCACATGCGCAAAATAACTATAAACACTGCAGTTCTGCTAAAGAACTATTTTAAGTTGAAGTATTGACTATTACTGTTTTGTTTTTAATATAACATGTAAATACAGAAAACACTGCTTTAATGTGTCAGGAGAGCACTGGCCATGTAAGTGCTGGTTTGGCTTCAGTACGGGTCATTCTACAGAAATGTCTTGGAAAATTTTTATTTTTCTACAAATTTTGCATGTTTGCAAATTGCATAATATCCAAGGTACACATTTCTAGTAATTGTGCAGTTAATTCTCATATTGTATTTTCAGAAAGGTTTGGAATATTTTTCCTCTGCCGAAATTTGTCACTGCCGAAACACAATCATAAATAATTTAATAAGAAGGGTCACATTGACCTGTTGAGATTTTGTTTGCATCTACTTTGTAAATATATTTTTTGCTATTTTTAAAAATGTTTTCAAAGGTAAATCAATAACAATTACAATTTTAACATTATTTCAAGTGTGATTTTTTATTATTTTTTTTATTTTGAATACAATCTTTCTTTATAAAAGTCATAAAGTTTATCAAACTGATTTCAAACTGAAGGATTCATTAGTTTGAATAAACATTGAACCAAACACTATAATAACATCTTATTTGATCATTCAGTTTCGGTAGTGACAGTAATGTGTTGGTACACTCTAAAAAATGCTGGGTTAAAAACAACCCAAGTTGGGTTGAAAATGGACAAACCCAGCGATTGGGTTGTTTTGACNCAAGTGTGATTTTTTATTATTTTTTTTATTTTGAATACAATCTTTCTTTATAAAAGTCATAAAGTTTATCAAACTGATTTCAAACTGAAGGATTCATTCGTTTGAATAAACATTGAACCAAACACTATAATATCATCTTATTTGATCATTCAGTTTCGGTAGTGACAGTAATGTGTTGGTATAGTGACCACATCACATGACAGGATTTAACTCATATACTAAAACACTAATGATTTGCATAACTGTACTAAAATGTAGTTTATTTGCTCAAAATAAATGATTAAAATCAGTCTCAGCCAATGGACTAAAACATACACTGTTTCAGTAGTGACATTTTCTTTTTTAACAAAGTTTCATGATTTAAATATAAAATAATTTTTTTTTTACTTCACTTCTTATAAAAAAAAAAATCTAAATATATTTTAAACATAATAAATGAAAAACAACAATGGAAAAAAATTGCAAAAATTATATCAATATCATTTTCACAAGTTGAAATTTAGGGCTTAGGCTCGGGACAGACACGTCCCAATCGAAAGTACCCAATAAATGATGATTTTATACATATTAATCTTACTGATATTTAAATACTATTATGGTATTCAATAGATAATAGAAGGATTTTAGTAAACATCTAAAATTTGAATACATAAATGCTGTTTAAATGTGTTGTGGAACAGCAGTTTGCACCAATTCTGTTGAACGGCCCATATATGAGTGAACTATATTTGAAGGTGATGATGCATAAAATACATGGCTAAATTTTCAGTTGACATTTGGATAGTTTGGGATGAACGGTCACATTTGTCAAACAAAGACTGTTTAGGAGGTTTGCACTAACATTAGTGATAATGATCGACTCTAATTAGGCATGAAATGAGATGATTACTGCAGTCAGGCATGGAAACACAAACAACAGAACTTTATCCTGACATCATGAATATTAAAAAGATCAAGAGACAAAAATGCACATGGCCTCGTATGAATTGTATAATCCTTTATTTTGGTTAATTCCTAAAAGTTGCAAAAACACACTCCAATAGGAGAAAGCTGTTTGTCTTCCAGAGTGTTTTCTTTGGGAAGCTCAGCTGTAATGTCTGGATTTCACAACTTTCTTATTGCCGCATATTTGTCGAAGTTGAGACGCTCACAGAAGCATCTATCCAAACATCTCCATTGGTCTGAATTCAAGAGAAGTGTGTGTGTGTTTGTGAGGGGATCTGGGTGTGTCACACACACACACACACACAACAGCTGGTCAGCACACTTTCACCCCAGGGCCGTAGAGTATCACGTATCCTCCATCACACACGAGAGCCACAAATCAACACAAGTGATGCGTTCAACATCTGATCTCTGAGAAGTTTTGCCTGGAAACGAGTTGAGGAACAACATTACAGATTTCACCAGATGATTAATCAGAAAGTGTTTTTTGTTAGAGATGCACCGATATATCAAAAAATAATAGGCTTTGTGTAAAGAAAATGCGCAGTTTAATGTTCAATATTAATTATATGAATTAATAACATTCAGAAAGTTAAGAAATATTAATTTCTTTCAAAATATAATAATAAAAAATATGATTAATTATAATAAACTTATTCATTTAAAAGAAAGTATAAGAGTATCGGTACATCTCTCGTTTTTGTATTACAATTTTTCTCAAATGTTGTTTAAAAATGCAAATGAGGCATTATCTAATTAAATATGCACTAAATTGAATGCATTTCCACCACATAAATCTGAACACTGGATAAAGCCAAATTCATAATTCTCGTTTGGATTTGTTGACATATTAAAGGTTTTTACAGAGGGCATTTTTGGAATTCTCTTTTAAGGACTCCAAATACTTAAAAAGTCATAATTATGACATTAAAAATCAAAATTATGAATAAAAGGTTGAAATTATGACTCTGAAATTATGGCAAAAAGTCAAAACTGACTTAAAAAAAGTCAATTATCTCTTATTATGTCACTATATAAAAAAATATATATATATTTCCATCATTTTTTTGAGTAAAATGTTGTATAAATCAGATGAATGATGTATGAACAACCCTTCAGAATATAAATGTGAATAAAACTGAAGTTTGGAGTGTGTAAAGCTGAAGATTTCTGACTCAAACTCACTGTAAAAGTGCAATAAAATAAACTCTTAAATGTGTTTTGGATGTTTTCCTTCCACTAGTGCATGAAAAACACTGGTTTAGCCTGTAGTGTCTCGCCTTAAATTGTGATGGATTAAACTACCAGT
>RJVU01042594.1:1936030-1999436 GCA_003731715.1 Anabarilius grahami
CACACAGCACCTGTCTGCATGCGACAGACACAGCAGCTGCAACAATCCTGACAGTCACACTCACTTTGACAACACTGCCTTTGTCTTCACCCTGACAAAGTGCTGACCGCTTATTTTATACACACACACACACACTCACACGTCAAACTTTCTCACACACATCCGCTCTAAACACACAAACACACGCAGCAGATGCAGAGATGGATGAAGTGCTCTGGCTGTTGCACAAATATGATTCAACTTATTGCCAAACTGCCCATTCCATAGAAGAACATGAACGCAAACACTTCTAGCTATGCAAACTTCATGTTCCAGCATGTTAGATTGCGCAATGCGACACAAGTGCAGCAGACTTTACACTGATCTGCTAGCAACCAACTATGTGAAGGAATCACTTTAATCGCTGGAATTATCCTTGATGTTCTTGTCATGCGAGACGCTCACACAAACACAAAGAACAAGGTGTATTTTCTACATGTTGAGCACATATTTATTGAACAGCAATACAAACGCTGGGGGAGGAGGTGTGGATTACTGCAGAGGGGGTGGGGCAGTGGGCGTGGCTTCAGCTATGGGAGGAAGAGTCACTGTTGAGGATGAGGGAATCTCCACCTGCAAGAAGAGAATTTTATCAAATATAAGTAAATAATGAGAGGAAACGGTAGACAGTAGATGGAGCGGTCTGATCGGGCCAGTGCTGTAGGGTTGTGCGTTATATATCGTCTATTATATCGTAATTGTTGATAAAACGATCTGATATTATCAAGTATGTCCCTCACTTTTACAAAAAACAAACAAAAACACACCCATTGAGCGCACGCATGCACTACGTGACGTGGTCTAGTAGGTTAGACTAGAGTATATTTAGAGTGCGCGATTTCACTGTGTGATTAAAATGCCTTTAGAATGCCCCAGAATTCAAGAAAAGAGGCAAAAATGCCCCTGTATATATTTCATATTTATATAATTTAATATAGTTAACAAATATTACACAAAGAGCACCATTTTTCTACAAATATTAGCTTGATTACAAATGTGATATTGATTTTATTCAGCGTACAGTTTAATGAACAAGAACTTAATATCAAGTGACTTACATTTTAGACACCAAATCGCTTGTTTCACTCTATTTTGGCAACGAAAATAGTTCCAAAGTCCACAGTATTGTTTTGAGTCTCTGAGCAACACTTCCTGAATGAATCAGCCGTTTGAATGAATCAGTTGAATCTCAATGATTCGCTCATTAACAGTGATTCGCTGCCACCTACTGGCGGGTTTAATTTCACATTTAAAGTGTCTTCATTTTTTTTTTATAATTTCAAATAGCAGTATTTAAAAGGTACAATATGTAATCATTTTGTCCGCTAGAGGTCGCTAGAAGCCTATTTAAAACAAAGGCGTAGCTTGATGACGCCAAGTTTGAGAGTGGAATCTTGGGACATGTGGTCTCCACCTCAACGTCCAGTGCAAAAGAATAGGGATTGGAGTCGGGAAGAAATCATGTTCATGGATGTGATTATTAACGTTACTGTAGTGTGAAGCAGAGCAGGAGCGAGTGTTGTGGAGCTGAACGAGGAGCTGGAGCGATTGATCAACACACGCCTCACGAGCAGCGGGACTTTTATTATGACACAGTCGCCGGCGCCGCTTCCGCTTTTCCGGTCATGAGTATGAGGTAACGCAGCTCTGTTTATCATATTAGATACATCTGAGAGTGTTGAAAATGATGTTATAACGTTACTCTGTGCGTTCGCTCGGCGGCTGCTGTGAGACACTGTTACACACTGCAGTAAGAGAGATCGATTTTACAATATCATATTAAATGCTGGATGATTGTGCTGATAAATGGCATGCAATTAATTTTAAAACGTATTGTATGATGGAGAAAATGCTGCATTACTGTTACTAAAAATAAAGCTGCATCTGATTATGCTGTTAGCTACTTCACAAAATAGTGTTTTCTCTGAGGCATGGTAAAGCATGGTACTCGCAAAAAATTAAGAAAATTAGATTTAAACAATAAGACTAAATGTGTTGAGCTATATAACAATTAGTTTTCTGTCTATTGATATATCAAAACTGCTGTTCCCTTGTCTATTAAAACATGTAAATATTAAAACGTCTTTGGTGTTTCCATGGTTTCTACAAAATAAAACCGGAAACCGAGAGTAACGCGGGTATGATGCATTTGACAGGCGACTCCTCACACGTCCCGGAGCTGAAATTGCAATTTTCTCACGATTTACAAATAGTTGGAAACATTTGGGATATTGTAAGTACTCAAGTGAACAAAATATAACACTGGCCTAGTGGTTTTTGGATATTTTACTGCAAAAATATTACATATTGCACCTTTAATGTTTTATATTTTCAACATTAAAAACATTATTTATGCATCTGTAACTGCTCTTGACTGATTAAGTTTAATAAAGTTTAATCTATTCTATAGTTATATAGTTAGATTACAATTTCTGTACCTGAAAATCTCCTGTTCATACCTACATGAAAAACATTGAAAGCACTGTTTATTTAATGTATATGTTTGTTCTGTTGTATTTATTTGTGCTATTACTCGCAATTTGATTATTTGTTACTATTTTATTACTTACTGTTTATTTGTCTAACAATATTTAAAATATAAGTGAGTTAATCTAGTAGCTTTTGGAGTCATAACTCTATTTATTGAGGTTAAATGTAACAAAGACAACAAAAACAATAACTATGCTTATTTTATAGGCCCATTTTCTTGTCTTTTACTTTTGTTAATTGTTTGTTGTGGGGCCAGTGAAAATTTTGGCAGGGCAAGTAAAAATTTGAACCACTGCCCGACCGGGACAGTAGAAAAAATCCTTAGCGTTGAACCCTGCTCATGGCTGAATATTAAAGATTTCTTACTAGTCTTTCTGCTCTTTTCCGCAGCTTCCTCCACACTGTGTGATTCGCCTAAAAAGACATGTAAAACAATATAGATATGTGCACGTGCAAACAAACTCAAATGTGTACAATATACTAGACTCAGAAAATCACAATCATAAAGATTGAAATGCTTTTCACTGTTCTACATTTACATTAATTATATGGGCATAATTCATAGTAATACTGCGAGAGTGAGTGTGTGTGAGTGAGAGTAAGAATAATTAACAGTAATTATGTTAATAATATGTTAATATAATTTTTCATACACACTACAGATGTACATACGGTCAGATTCATTGGCAGCGAGAGACCCTGAGCCCTGCGCCGGACGCCCCATGAGCTCTCTCCCACCGTATGGATGCACGTGACCTCATACTGCGAGCACAGACCCGTGCGGGACACTAGAGGGCCTCCGCTCAGCGTCACATGATCACCACACCTGGGGAACACACACACACACACAAATGTGCTCAGACACAATAAACATACCAAACTTGTCTGAGTTTGAAAATACAACTTCCAAAAGATATCTGTTACTTAATTCATTTCAAGATGAACTTTAGAATTCTAGAATAGAAATTAATTTTACTGTACCTTCTGATTGTGTGTGTGTGTGTGTGTTCACCTGTATAACGACACATTCTGACTTTGAGCTGCTCTCTCTTCAACTTCCTCCTGTTTACACCTGCACAGACAATGACAGTCACATGAAGAGTGTTTTCATCTACTTCAATATTCTATTTAAAATTCATCACGCTTTCATAATCTTTCTCTCATAATCTGTACCTGCTGTGAGAGAAGATCTCCAGCGCCACAGATGGCGAAACATCCAGCGGTTCCCACGGCAGATCTTTCTGGACGAGCTGCAGTGCATCACGGGTGAAACTGCGCAGACTCTCCTGAAACAGAGTGAACCGAACGTCACCACAGATGCATTCATACCGACACAACCGGGAGCTTGAATTAACACCTCAAGAGTTCAGCAAGTGCAAACTGGGAAATTAACGGGGGCTTGAAGCATAAATGCCATCAAAATGAATTAAACAGCCAATAATTTGGCATAAAATATTAGGCATATCTTATGCATATATTATCGCTGAACACTTAATCATCTGAACACTTTCACAGAAGACAAAAATGCATGAGATCACATGACTTTACTTACCTGTCAATCAACCAGAGTATAAAGGCAAGTAAATGTGCACCTTGAATGCAATGCAATTTGCTTTGGATAAAAGCATCTGCATGAATGTAAATGTATGAAAATAAGCAAAACATGCATTTATACACACATGCACAAAACTGCGTTGAACATCTTCACGCAGTGACACACATCATTTGAAGTTCATTTCATACACTAAACACACATGCACACACATTTTTACGTTTTCATGTTAATAGCCGCTGATGTCAGATATTAAGATACCTCTGTGGGCGTCCAGGAGTCTAAACGAGAGTCCAGAACCAGATCACAACAGAACGCGCCGGCGGTCACTGCAAACACAACAGGTGAAGAGTGAACATCGTCTGAATATGACACACGTTCGATAATTAGGGGTGTAACGGTAACGTACAGAACGACAAAATGAAAAATAACTTTGCTGACTATATCACGTTCAGTCTCTTGTATGTTACGTGTGCGCGAGTGCAAGCAGTAAGTTACTGCCTGCAGTTCACTCAACGGCCACCGGTGTCGCTAGTAACACAGCTTTCTGAATTCTACATATAGTTGGTAAAATTACCGTTTAATAATTAAAAAACAAAAACACATGGCTGTTTTTTACCCCCTGCTGTACCGAAAACATACCAAACCGTGACTTTAAAACTGAAGCGTCATTTAATGTTAATGTTATCGAATTAAATAAAAAAATTTTAAAAATGATCTCACAATTCTGAGATTTTTCCTCACAACTGCATGATATAAAGTCGGCAAAAAGTGGCAATTATCTTTTAAATAGTTTTAATCCGTGGCGGAAACAAGCTTCCAAACAAATCAGTGTTCAATCAGATCAATTAAAAATAAAACAGTGCTAATTAACAAAAAGATTGAATCCAATATTTGGTGATAATGTAACATAATGAGAGATTTCCAAGCGATTTGAACACCAAATTAGGTAAAGGATTTTCAACACAGCACAGGATCAGTTCTACCTGGTACTTCTGGAATCTTCAGCAGCTCGACACTGAACTCGTCCTTAAACGCTCCGTCGAGCACATGACCCAGAAGAGCCGCACAGGAGCGCCAGTACGCCTGACACACACACACACACATATCAGTTCATTATGCCTTGATGATAAATGACACATTAATTATTTAGACTGATTTAGAAACATCAACACGAACACATTCTAAAGCATGTAAAACACTCTGAACTTTTGTGAAAACGGTGACACTTTACAACAAGGTCCCGTCAGAATCAGAAGCAGAAAGAGCTTTATTGCCAAGTATGCTTTGTGATGGAATTTTTAGTTAATCATAACTAATATTTCTTTTTCTCACAGGAATTGCATTTATACGCTTTAGAAACATAAATAAAGTGCATGGGCAACTTTTGTTGAAATCACATCCAACAAAAGGGGAAATGAAACTAGAGAGTTGAAGAAGAAATCCAGTTGAAGAAATCCAGATTTGCTTTTACGCAGTAACAGAAGGCTTTGCTGAATTATACATATGAAGATGAAGAACCAATCACATTGTGGAAAAATGATGTAATGAATCATGTCACCTTTGCCATGCTCCTGTTCTATAAAAATTATTTTTGCTGGTGGGATTTTCACCAGAATGCAAGTCTGTATGTGTTTAAACAATGTCTGTTGTTCATATGTTTTCTTTTTACTCTTTGATATGGATCTATGGGTGTAAAATAAAGAATGAATAAATATAATAAATAAATCTGTGTTGGTGCTGCAGCTGAACCAGAGAGAGCAGTTTTGAAACACACAGTGGTAAGTTCTGTGTTACAAATATTCAAATCATCACAGAAGTGAAACGTGGAACAGTTAGTTCATGCGTTCATGACCTCAAGTCTAGATTACTGGGTGGTTGCCCTGCTCGCTTAATGAACAAACTCCAGCTGGTACAAAACTTACTAGAACCAGGAAGTATGACCATATTAGCCCAGTTCTGTCATCACTGCATTGGCTCCCTATTAAACATTGTATAGATTTTAAAATCTTGCTAATTACTTACAAAGCACTGAATGGTTTAGCTCCCCAGTACTTGAGCTCTTAAAGCATTATAGTCCTTCACGTCTATTGCGATCTCAGAATTCAGGCCAGTTGATAATACCTAGAATATCAAAATCAACCGCAGGTGGTAGATCCTTTTCCTATTTAGCACCAAAACTTTGGAACAGCATTGTTCGGGATGCAGACACACTCTGTCAGTTTAAATCTAGACTAAAAAAAACATCTCTTTAACCTGGCACGTATAGATAAATGAACTAAATTAATAACTAATATCAATACTAAACTTACTTAAGCTGGACAATGACACTACTTTCTTCTAGAGATGTTGTACAGCTAAAATTATGTCCCTGTTATCACGGTAAAGCTGCTTTGAAACCATCTGTATTGTAAAAAGTGATATAAATAAAGGCGACTTGATTTGACTTGACAAGTACTGAGAAAAAAGTCTACAGTTAGGATATAATCACTTGGCGCTTCAAATAATAGCTGTTTATATTCAATTACATTGTTACGCCAGTAGGTGGCGACAAGTGACTTAATAAATGTATCTTCATTGAATCATTCATTCAAAAGATTCGTTCAAAAACAGTGATTCATCCAGTAATTAAATAAGTATTTAGTTATTAAATTCATTCAAAACCACTTTTTAAAATAATTCTATCAAATTGATTAACCCTCTGGACCTCTTAAGGCCGAAAAAATTTATGTTTTGAAATTTATATTTTTTTGCTTCATCGGAATGGGATGACACTTGGTGACTTTTGTTGCATTATCTATTTAAAAAAAAAGATAAAAAATAGTCACACTAGACTCCTTCAAGGTCAAAAATGACCAGCAGGATATGAACTGGAAATACGAAGTAATACGAAAACTCGCAGAAAAAACTGTGCAGAAAAAAAAAAGTGCACAGCAATGAAGGGGTGACTCTAAAACGTCAAGAGTGCAAAACAGACACACCCAAACAAACACACACACACACACACACACACTATTACACAAACAAATGAACTGGTGTGGCTGTAACAATATGGTAAAATTGAGCCAAAATAAGAGGTTGAAATCAGATTAGACCCAGATTTATTAAGCTGTGATAAAACATACCTATTACATTTTTATAGAATTTGAAGTTATGAGTAAAAAAATTTCCTCCTGTGTTCAGGTTTGACAGTAGTGAAATTAATGCAAAAACCGACACTTCAAATCAACATATCCAACAAAATAAAATCTAAACCTTGACAAAAAGTAGTCTTTGAGAACGTCTTAGTATAAATCCAAAAATCCACAACTTAAAGGATTAGTTCACTTTGAAATGAAAATGACCCCAAGCTTTACTCACCCTTAAGCTGTATACAAGTTATGAAGAAAGTGTAAACTGGAGTCGCGTCAATTGCACTTTTTCCGTAAGTTTAATAGGGAAGGCGCGTGACGTAGCGTAAGCTTTGTGAACTGCAAGAGTTTTACACTTTCTGCGTATGTTGAATATGGAAGGTGGTCTGGCAGAAGCTCAATATTCAACTTCATAACTTGTTTAAATATAGATATTTTTCTTACACAAATGCATCGCTTCGCTTCAGAAGGCCTTTATTAACCCCCCCGGAGCCGTGTGGAGCACATATTTATGATGGATGGAGACACTTTGTTCAAGTCATACTCATTGAACCCGTTCACTGTCATTATAAAGCTCGGATGCGTCAGGATATTTATTAATATTTCTCTGATTGTCTTCGTCAGAAACAGGAAAGTCATATACACCTAGGATGGCTTGAGGGTGAGTAAAACTTGGGCTAATTTTCATTTCAAAGTGAACTAATCCAATAATAAAAATAAGTATTTATGTCTAAAAACCACTAGATAATTTATAAGCCACTTTATATAGAACTATACAGGCATCTAGTGGTCACACCAAGGCATTAATTTTTTTTTACTCCCACCAGATGGCACTAATCTACCTTCAACAAATTAGATTTGAAATGCCTTCTCTCTATTTTAACATGGAATACTGCTTTAATTAAAAAATAATTTAAAAATATATTTTAAAAAAATGGTGTATTATTTTCAATGGGGAAAAATTTAATATTGCATAGCATCATAAAATACCCTCAAAATTTTTAATAATTATCAAAAAAATATTATTGAACAAAAATATATTACATTGATTTTCCTGAAAAACAAAAAAGTTACATTTCAAGGCTTCAGTCAATTTTATCATGAAGGAGCCAAGTGTGACCCCTAAACGAAGGGTAAACATGTTTTAAAAGAAATTAATATTTTGTCAGAACTGTTAATTTGTGTAGTTGTCTATTGAGAATCGTGATCCCTATTTGAAAAAAAACGTGATTCTCATTTTATCCAGAATCGTGCAGCTCTATTTTACACATAATTATTGTTTTAAATTCATCTTGAATCAGAATATCTTCTCCTCCCTCTTGCAGCATCTCTTCTCTTCTCTGATGATGAGGGCGGGGCAACCTGTCACTCACATGAGATCCACCAATAGCAAACCACAACCATCCAATCAATTCCCCACACACAAAATCAAGCCCCGCTAGGACTGCACGATTTGGAGAAAAAAATCGAATTGCGATTCGCGATTTTTAAAATGCGATTTTATAAAACATGAAAAAAAAAATTATAAACAATACCAGGCTTGTTTTGCTTGTTTGTAGGGCTGCACAATTTGGCCCAAAATTGTGTGCTAATATATTATTTTGACTAATAAATTTTTATTATTATTATTATTATCATCATCATTATTGCTAAATAAAAATATTAAACCAAATAAGAAATATTACTGTTGTAATAACTTTCATTATTGAAGTATTTAGCATTAGTATTTAATTATAAATAACTATAATGATTAGAAAACAATATTTAAAACGTGTATGACAAAATGTGGGGTTACCTGTTAACATGCAAGCAGTATGTCTATAAATCATTAGAAAGGTCTAAGGATTTATTATCAAATATTATATTATGATGATAAAAATCTGTCTCAATTTCTTAATTTTTGTCAGGAGGTATGCAAAATCAAAAATGGAGTCCATGTATTTAATATGAACTACGTTCTCCTACGCCTCTTATGCATCACTGTGGGGGAAAAAAAAACATTGTACACTTATGTACGCTGGAGAAAAACATATGGATTATATGTTCCCATCAAAGTTCTTTTAGAGAGAGGAATTATTTTCCCTATTTTTTTTTACCCTGAATAGGATTGAGTGAGCTTTACTCGGCGCTAAACATGTCTGTTTCATACTGGACACCGGAGGGCGCCCTTGAGCAGATACTCCAAATATACACAACATAGCAAACGCTGTTCCAGGAAATCCCCCAGTGGGCATCATGCTATCGCTGTGACTGAATAAAAAGGACGTAGAAACGCTTTGATTGATTAAACATGAATAAAATAAACAGACGACTACAACAATACATGGTTTATATGTTGTTTTCTTCAAGCCTTCTCGGGTATTTCCGTAATAATAAAGTATATTTATAATCCAATGCTAATCAAAATGCTATTTCAAACTGACGTTATGAAGTGAGTTTGGAGTAGAAACACATTAAATGTTGTCTTTTGTTAGAAAAGTCTCATGTTTGGAAAGTTTGTATATTTGACGTGTTTTTTTTTTTCTAATGCAGTGCTCTCAGACGGAGCGTCATTTACTACTGATCACAGATCAGCTCTTCACTAACACTGTGTACATATTTATATAATGAAAAATCGCAGCCTTTGCGATGTCATAATCGCAGTAAGCCAAATCGCGATTTCGATTCAATTACGATTAATCGTGCAGCCCTAAGCCCCGCCCTACATTTGTGCTTGTTTGCAAAGCATTTTACCCAAATATACATCACAATACGGATGAAAAGTCAAACACTGACCTGATTGACTATCTGAGGGTCTTCATCCTTAAAGGTGAGGAGGGTGAGGTCACAGGAGCGGGTCAAAGGTCGGTGCATGTGCCACGGCTGCCCGTCCACCAGAGCCAGAGCAGAACTCTTCACATGCCACTCCGTCAGATCTGACAGAGGTGAGAAATATTAGAAACTAAAAGCAAGTTTGTGTAAGAAGAATGGCGATTGACTCACGTTGCGTGCAGCTGTGCGGCGTCGACACGCCTCGGTTCATGACCAGCAGGGTCCCCTGTAGGCCGGGCCCCCGTAGGGTCACCTCGATCTTCTCTGTGCGCGGAAACAGAGCTCTCTGACGCGCCTGCTCTTTAGAGAACAGAGCGCTGCGATGACTGCGCAGTTCTGCAGACGACATGCGCGCAGCCGCTGCGCTCGACGCCAGACCTGCAACACAAAATATGTACACACTATTGTAAGTGATGTAATAAAGTATTATAATAAATTATATTTATATATATATGTACACGCACTAATATATATAATTTTACAATATCAAAATATTATATATTATAATTAATATATACAGTCAAAAAATTAGGTATTATCACGATACTTTATTGTTAGTGTAGGTAATCTACATTTGGTAGTTGTAGTTTTATTTGACATTTATCATCAGTATGTGAAGGTCAGTTTGATCATTTGTGTTTCATCATGATCGACTTACGGCGCTGGAGCATCTGACAGACTGTCCGAGCAGACATGAGCGGTCACAGAGATTTCCTCCGCAATATAAACTGATAAATATAAACTATAGAGGAAAATAATGCTGCTAACTGGCTGAAATCAGCGACATGCTTGTAGGGTTTCCGGCTGGAGCGCTGATAATAACATTCCGTGCGAGGCGAAGGAACGAGCGTTTAGGGTTCCGCTTTGGGTGACTGATTTCAACAAGCTTTAAAATCGTGTTTAATGACAATTTGCAATTTATTATTAAGTATTTATTATTATAACAGGTCAGTTATACACTCTTGAGTGTTAAACAACTTTGAAGGAGCTTTCTAGGATATCAATAATAAGCCGGTCAAGTATTTTTATATATAAATACCAGCATTCAGGACAAAAACTACAACAAGCATTAGTTTGTTTCAGAAGTAATTACAGCTTTATGTAGTTTTTGCCTTCTGAATAACATTAAACCTTGTTTATAGACCTGTAATTTTAAATCTAGTTTGTCATAAAACTCCCTCAGGGTTTTCCTATGAGTAATTTATGAATTTGCCAAAAGTTATTATTAAACAGACATTAAACACAAACACAATAAATCTAAGCAACATACACTGAAAGAGAAAATATAAAAAATAATATAATTACTTACAAATAATAAATATCGAAAATATAAAGGCAAAATATAACAAATTCAATTTAACTTAAGGGCTATTTATATTGTAATATATATTGCAACAAAGTTGCTTCATTTCCTGCCAAGGTTCTCTCAAAGTTCTTCCAGTAACGTTTATAGAACGTTCGTTAAAATCGTTTAATGATGTTCTCAAAACTTTAGCACAAAAACATTATTTCTACATCGTTCATGGAATGTAGATTTCTGAATTGTTTCAGTTCATCTGTTACTAAAGTTACATTCAAAAGTAACGTTCCATTAATGTTTGCAGAATAATAAAATGAAATGTAACCAAGAAAAAAACATTTTTAAAACTGGACGTTTCAGAGAACATTCAATAACGTTTTAAAAACATATTGGGAATGTTTGCAAAAGTTCAGAACATATTTCTGTTAGCCGGGTAAGGACTGCAATGATTGCATAATTCATGATGTAAACTCAAAATCTTGAATGATTTTGAATGAAAAATGATTTTGCGAAGTTGTAAATAAAAGTGGACGTTTTAGAAGAAAATACCATTTCAGTCTTTCTGCTTCAGTGTGTTCCTTGCTGTTTCTTTGTAACTATTTGTTAAATTTACAAGCAATTTCTGAGTGAAAATTGTAATAGCTTCAACATTCAAAAATGTTAATCACAAAAAATCGAATCGTTGATCTTAGTTTAATGAGTAAAGTCGATTTTTACTAACTTTAACCATGCTGTAAAAATGGTTGTCGAATGAGGTCTTGTTACGTGTTGCTATAGTCATTGTGGTAAATGTTTACAAGGGTTTGCCATTTGCTTTTTTATGTATTGGGGACTTTCCCCATGAGTTTAGCGTTCATTAATGTTCTCGTACAGGGGTCTTACTGAATCATTTGATGAATCACTCCGTCGAGAATCAGAAACCGCAGCTTTCAGGTTACAAGAACAGCCCTTTAACCACTAAACTGCCAGTCGTTTAGGGCATGGCTTGATGAAATCCAACCGCAACCGATATTGATGAATGATAACAGACGTTATGACATTATTTGTACTTAATGAATGTTTTCATTGAAGAGAGAAAACGTTCTTAGAACAACATTCTCGGAATGTCTTTATGATGTTATTAATATTTTCGGAATGTTTTTGAAATGAACAATTTTCATGAAACATCTTTGTAGTGTTATTAGTCTTTTATATATATATATAGCCTAGTGCTTTTCACAATACACATTGTTTAAAGCAGCTTTACAAGAAAATCTTGATGTTTTAATGTTTATCTTTCCTCCAGGTTCTTCAGTTTCCACCACGGCTCAAAGACATGAAACAAAGGGATACTGGCGATACTAAATCGTCTGTTTGTGAGCCCTGTGATGGACTGGTCATCTGTCCAGGGTGTTTCCTCCACTTGTGGACCGAGATGATGGGATAGACTCCAGCAACAGTGCAATCCAAGAGAGGAAAAGTGGTGTGGAGATTGGATGGAAGAGTAGAAGCAATGCTCCCGGGGGAATGTTTGGAGGATTTTTACATAACCAAGAAAAACTGGATGCTTTCAACGTTCAGAAAACATTCAGAAATAACATTTCAAAATGATAGAATGCAATGTTCCTTTAACGTTCACATAAACCAAGAAAAAAGGATTAGTTCACTTTCAAATGAAAATTAGCCCAAGCTTTACTCACCCACAATCACTTTCTTGTTTCTGATGAACACAATCTGAGATATATTAAAGGATTAGTTCACTTTTAAATACACTTTTCCTGATAATTTACTCACCCCCATGTCATCCAAGATGTTCATGTCTTTCTTTCGTCAGTCGAAAAGAAATGAAGGTTTTTGATGAAAACATTTCAGGATTATTTTCCATATAGTGGACTTCAATGGCTACCAACAGATTGAAGGTCAAAATTACAGTTTCAGTGCAGCTTCAAGGGCTTTAAACGATACCAGACGAGGAATAAGGGTCTTATCTAGCGAATCGATCGGTCATTTTCGAAAAAAATACAACCGTTTATGATTTATAAACAAAATATCGCCTTGAACGTACTTTCCGCTTCCGCATTCTTCATAACGCTTACGCTGAATGTCCTACACCTTCCCTATTCTACTTACGGAACGAACGTGGCGCCAGTTTAGTTTTTTTCCGTAAGTAGAATAGGGAAGGTGTAGGACATTTTCGAAAATGACCGATCGATTCGCTAGATAAGACTCTTATTCCTCGTCTGGTATCGTTTAAAGCTCTTGAAGCTGCACTGAAACTGCAGTTTGGACCTTCAATCTGTTGGTAGCCATTGAAATGCACTATATGGAGAAAAATCCTGGAATGTTTTCATCAAAAACCTTCATTTCTTTTCGACTGACGAAAGAAAGACATGAACATCTTGGATGACATGGGGGTGAGTAAATTTATCAGGAAAAGTGTATTTAAAAGTGAACTAATCCTTTAATAAATATCCTGACACATCTAGGCATTATAATGGCAGTGAGCGATACCAAACGAGTATGAGCTGAAGAAACTGCATCCATCCATCATGAACGTACTCCACACGGCTCCGGAGGGTTAATAAAGGCCTTCTGAAGCGAAGTGATGCATTTGTGTAAAAAAAAATATATCCATAACAAGTTATGAAGTAAAATATCTAGCTTCCGCCAGACCGCTTTCTGTATTCTTGAAAAATCTTACGTTGTACATACTCCGCCTTCACTTCAGAAGGGCTTTATTAACCCTCCGGAGCTGTGTGAAGTATGTATATGATGGATGGATGTGGATGGAGACGCTTTCTTCAGCTCATACTCATACATATCAGGATATTTATTAATATTTCTCCGATTGTGTTCATCAGAAAGACATATACACCTATAGGATGTCTTGAAG
Source organism: Anabarilius grahami (assembly GCA_003731715.1). Lineage (NCBI taxonomy): Eukaryota > Metazoa > Chordata > Actinopteri > Cypriniformes > Xenocyprididae > Anabarilius > Anabarilius grahami. The sequence continues at coordinate 1,950,226 of RJVU01042594.1, forward strand.
GTGAGTAAAGCTTGGGGTAATTTTCATTTGAAAGTGAACTAATCCTTTAATATATGAAAAAACTGAACGTTTGGAATGTTTTTCTGTTTTTTTTTTGTTTTTTTTAACTGTTATTACCATTCTATCAAAATGACAGAATGGAATGTTCCTTTAATGTTCACATAAACCAAGAAAAAACGTTCTTAATACATTAAAAAACTGGATGTTTGGAACATAAAAAAAACATTCAGAAATAACGTTTTCATAACATTTTCAAAATTATACAGTGGAATGTTCCTTTAACGTTCACATAAACCAAGAAAAAACATTCTTAGTGAATTAAAAAAACTGGATGTGTGGAACGTTTTCAGTTTTTCTCAATCGATTTGAGACATTCTCAAAACACAGTGATCTGAGCACTTTGCATGTTTTCATTCATTTCACACAAATTGCAAATGATGTGAATAATTTTCTCAAAACACTACGCACAAAATTCTCAGATGTTTTCATAAAAGTTCAAACATCCAAACAAAACTTTAATAAATCAGGAAAAAACGATCACATCTCTTTTTTTTTTTTTGGCTTTACACAATTCACAAACATACCATTTGTCCTTTGTAGTGGAAAGAGCAACAGAAAAGATAAACTGTAAGAAGACATGGACATAGTGAAAGTGGACATCAGGGTGGAAGGAGTGGATTTCAAATGAAATCAGAATTACCCTAATTTAGTGCTTCTTAATCCTGGACCTGAGGAGCCCTATCTGAGGGTATGGGGGATTTTGGATTCAGATTTATATAAGAAATTCAAGATAAAATACTGTGGCATAATGTTATGTGTGAATATACATACAAACACATTTTATTAATATCTGTAGTATCTTTGCAGTAAAGTTGAACTGTTTGGCTAAGGTCAGAGTGTGTTTGGATCACTGTGTTATCTGTTTTGAGAGCAGGTACATTACATTGGAGAAATGTGTCAAATCGATTGAGAAAAACTGTAAAAACATTTTCATAACTTAATGGGAATGTTAGCAAAACATTCAAAGAGTAAAATGTTCTGTAACACTACAATAGTAGTAAATCTGTTCATTCACAAAAAGAAAACTTCATTCATTCATATGCATAAAAACTCACATTCAGCCCATCCAACAAAGGAAACGAAAGTTAATGCAAAGGACAAATGGTTGCCAGGTTCCTTTTATTTGCTTTCAATTCATACAGAAACTGCAAGAACGATTTGACTATACAGCGAACAGGTGACTTTAACTTTTAAGCTATTTGTGACTATTTCCTAATGGAGTCGCTTCTGCTGAAGCATGAATGTGCAACCAACTCACAAACTGCATCAACACAACGCAGTGCCGTGCTTTATGATCCTCAGACTGCTGGGTTTGGAGGTTTGGTCGCCAGCGCAGGACTAATGCTAACAGCATAGGTGTTCAGAAGCACAAAACCCCTATCACGATTAGCATTAATCCCGAGCTGGGACACGGAAACACGACGTCGAGATCCGGACCAGAACCTGTCGAGAGGAAAAAGAGCAATCAGATTGACCATAAATCACATTTATACTATATAAACACTTGAAAATATTGTCTGCCACATCAACTTGCAAATGATGCATGAGATATTATGGCACACAATAAATGCCAACTATCTGTCCATATCATTTTGTCTAATGCAATGAAGGAAGAACTTCATATTTTCTATTTAAATAGTGTGGTTTACATTTTCTCCATTGCCCACACATCAACTCCAGAAAGGTGATGATCTGTGACCTTTAAGTGCTAATGGTAATTCTGAGTCACATTTTCATTCGTCTTTTTGCTCTTATTCCTTGTTTTTAACGTTTATCTTGAGTCCGTTGGTCTCAAACATCACTGGCTCATGCAGTTTCCTTTTTTAAAGTCACAAACCCTTAACAGAGGAAGGAAACGTTGAAGCCGCAGCAGCAGCAGCATGTGGTTTTTCTTCAGAGCTCTGAAACACATTTACCTGTTTGACTTTCGTCCTCGTCGTGTTGATATATTCCTCCGTTAGATCTGCCGATCCTCTGGTTTACTCTCTCGACGTGTGGCTGGTTTTAGTCCTGAGCCTTTTGCACGTGTCTTTGAGATATTCCATTGACTTCAAAACGTCGAGAGACTCTTCTCATCCACTTTCTCTCTGTCTCTTCTTTCTCTCTCAGAGGTTTATATACACACATCGAATGTGACTCATACAAAATCCCCAACGGAAATTTAGAAGGGGAATATATGCAAATGAAACAGTCTTTACTGTGAATTAAAATCAATAGTTCACTATTATAAACCCATATCTAGGAAATCAAGTGTTAGAGGGAAGTTGCCCCTTGTTTTATTATTAGTAAAACTGTGATTAGGGATTTTCTAAGATTGAGTTCTGTTGATATTCCTTCACAAACCACAAAAAATAATCAATAAGTTGTGCATGATGATGACAGCAGTAACATTCAGCATAGTTTCAGTTGATGAAGATGACTTATTTATGTGTTATCAATCACAAGAAACATCTTAGATTAAGGATTTTATGTTTGTATTTTTGTGTGTAGGTATTCATTTGGTGCTTCATTAAGTTGTGACACACAACACTGGTTAATTTCCTCTTTGTAATGTCTGTATATAGTATATATTTCACCCACCTGATCAATAATCATTGATGAAGATGAAGATGATGATGATGATGATTATGTCAGTTGGCATGAGTCAATCAGGGATTTTCACTCTTTGGATGAACCTGTTATTCATTATGACTGTCTCACGCAATTCTTTTACATTTATCCTCAGATGACCTGCTTGATCCACCTTTTAGCACGTGTAACTAATGTTCTCAGAACGTTCTGTCAAGGTTCTCTCAAAGTTATGAACAAACGTTCTTCCAGTAACCGTAATAGAATGTTTGTTCAAAGTTGTCTGGTCTTTAATAATGTTCTCAAAACGTTAGCAAAAAAACATTACTTTTTTTTTTGGTACATTTTAACGTTACACTCTAAAAAACACAGTTTAACCCAAGGGCTGGGTAAATATAGGACAGAACACATGTTGGGTTAATTAACTTTTACTGTAATACTAGCTTATTTTTTACTTCATGCATGAATTAATGACATTAACGTAAATCCTCTACACTTTTTTTTGGAATACACAACCACTGGTTGATAATACCATTATTTTCAATCATATTTTGTAGTGTAGCATATTTTATATAGTTTCTGAATACTGCCTACATTTAAACTTGTCTAACAAATATTAGAAGTAAAAATGAAACATTTAGAAGTGTAATTATCCAGTCTCTGTTGTCCTGTTTCCACCATAACGGCGCTGGATCTCGTGCTGGAGATGGCTCGCGTTCCGGGGGGGAACTGCTAACTTCAGACCGCCGCCTGCGTTTCACTTGTAGCCGAAACATGCTGTGACTGACTCCATAACCTGTTCATAATCTGTAAGTGTACAATCTGTATCTTTCTGAATAAATATCATAACATTTTATGTGAGGAATCTGGTGTTTCCGTCACGCATAAATACTGATGCGACACTCATGTAGGTGACTCACATCGCGCCCCTTTATGTTGCTTTGCATAAAATTAAACGATGTACAGAACAATAATGAATTTATAGATAAAATAAAATGTACACAAACCTGAATTTTACCGAAGACATGCAGCAATTTGATGGAGCTGCTCTGCTCTCTCCTGAAGAGGTTGTTACGTCTGACACAGGATCTGGATAACAAAAACTACCCAAACACTGGGTAGTTACGTCTGACCCAGGATCTGAGTAACAAAAACTACCCAAACACTGGGTTGTTACGTCTGACCCAGGATCTGAGTAACGTAAAAACTACCCAAACACTGGGTTGTTACATCTGACCCAGGATCTGGGTAACAAAAACTGCCCAAATACTGGGTTGTTACGTCTGACCCAGGATCTGGATAACAAAAACTACCCAAACACTGGGTTGTTACGTCTGACCCAGGATCTGAGTAACGTAAAAACTACCCAAACACTGGGTTGTTACGTCTGACCCAGGATCTGGGTAAAAAAAAATACCCAAACACTGGGTTGTTACGTCTGACCCAGGATCTGGATAACAAAAACTACCCAAACACTGGGTTGTTATGTCTGACCCAGGATCTGAGTAACGTAAAAACTACCCAAACACTGGGTTGTTACGTCTGACCCAGGATCTGGGTAACAAAAACTGCACAAATACTGGGTTGTTACGTCTGACCCAGGATCTGGGAAACAAAAACTACCCAAACACTGGGTTGTTAGGTCTGACCCAGGAGCTGGGTAACACAAAAAACTACCCAAACACTGGGTTATTATGCCTGACCCAGGATCTGGGTAACAAAAACTACCCAAACACTGGGTTTTTACTTCTGATCCAGGATCTTAGTAACGTAAAAACTACCCAAACACTGGGTTGTTACGTCTGACCCAGGATCTGAGTAACGTAAAAACTACCCAAACACTGGGTTGTTACGTCTGACTCAGGATCTGAGTAACGTAAAAACTACCCAAACACTGGGTTGTTACATCTGACCCAGGATCTGGGTAACAAAAACTACCCAAACAAAAACTGCCCAAACACTGGGTTGTTACATCTGACCCAGGATCTGGGTAACAAAAACTACCCAAACAAAAACTACCCAAACACTGGGTTGTTACGTCTGACCCAGGATCTGAGTAACGTAAAAACTACCCAAACACTGGGTTGTTACGTCTGACCCAGGATCTGTGTAACAAAAACTACCCAAACACTGGGTTGTTACGTCTGACCCAGGATCTGTGTAACAAAAACTACCCAAACACTGGGTTGTTACTTCTGATCCAGGATCTGTGTAACAAAAACTACCCAAACACTGGGTTTTTACTTCTGATCCAGGATCTGAGTAACGTAAAAACTACCCAAATACTGGGTTGTTACGTCTGACCCAGGATCTGAGTAACAAAAACTACCGAAACACTGGGTTGTTACGTCTGACCCAGGAGCTGGGTAACACAAAAAACTACCCAAACACTGGGTTATTATGCCTGACCCAGGATCTGGGTCAGTCTGAAACACTGGGTGACCCAGTGATCTGGGTAACACAAAAACTACCCAAACTGTTACACACATCAAAACTGGTCCAAGGAAGGAACAGCGGTGAACCGGTGACAGGGTCAAGGGCGGCCAAGGCTCATTGATGCACGTGGGGAGCGAAGGCTGGTCCATGTGGTCCAATCCAACAGACGAGCTACTGTAGCTCAAATTGCTCAAGAAGTTAATGCTGGTTCTGATAGAAAGGTGTCAGAATACACAGTGCATCAGTTTGTTGTGTATGGAGCTGCATAGCTGCAGACCAGTCAGGGTGACCATGCTGACCCCTGTCCACCACTGAAAGTGCCAACAGTGGACACGTGAGCATCAGAACTGGACCACGGAGCAATGGAAGAAGGTGGCCTGGTCTGATGAATCATGTGGATTGCTGGGTGCGTGTGCGTTGCTTACCTGGGGAACACATGGCACCAGGATGCACTATGGGAAGAAGGCAAGCCAGCGGAGGCAGTGTGATGCTTTGGGCAATGTTCTGATGGGAAACCTTGGTCCTGCCATCCATGTGGATGTTACTTTGACACGCACCACCTACCTAAGCATTGTTGAGACCATGTACAGGCTTTCATTGAAACGGTATTCCCTGGTGGCTGTGGCCTCTTTCAGCAGGATAATGCTCCTGACACAAAGCAAAAATGCTTCAGGAATGGTTTGAGGAGCACAACAACGAGTTTGAGGTGTTGACTTGGCCTCCAAATTCCCCAGATCTCAATCCAATCGAGTATCTGTGGGATGTGCTGAACAAACAAGTCCGATCCATGGAGGCTCCACCTCACCTCAAAAAATCAATTTCTGTAATTAATTACTCACCCTCATGTTATTCCGGTAAGACCTTCGTTCATCTTTGGAACACAAATTAAGATATTGATGAAATCCGAAAGCTGTCTGACTCCTCACACGTCGTCCTGCTTACATCCTCTGCCAATACTGAGCCGGAGTTCTGACGGAGAAACTGGAAGCGCTGAACGTAAATAGCGTATGTGAATGAGCAGCAATTTCTGATTTCTGAAGGATCATGTGACACGGAAGAATGGAGTATTGATGCTGAAAATTCAGCTTTGATATCTGGATATAAATTACATTTTACACTATATTCACACAGAAAACACTTATTTTACATTGTAATATCTCACAATATTACTGTTTTTACTGTATTTTTCATCAAATTAATGCAACCTTGATGAGCAGAAGAGAGTTCTTTCAACATAATAAAAAAAAAAAAAAAATCTCAATACATTAAAAACTGTAATTATTCCAAACTTTTAAAATGGTAGTGTATAAAACCACATTGGAGATTTTGAATTTAAAATTTAAAGTTTAACTTCATAACATTTCTGTGACTAATGAAATGTAAATATAACTAAAATGCATATCGCTGATCATGTGATTCAGTCATATTTTCTTTGTCCATTTGGATCATGTCAGATCATGTTGGAGATCATGATCGTTTATTTCATAAAGGTCTGGTGCTGCTGAGAGACACACCAAATACTGACACATTCATGTTAATATTTCAGTTAAACCGATCACCAGTTGTTAATATCATTTGAAACAGGAAAAATGTAATTTGTAAACATACATACAGAACATATTTGGACACTTAAGTGTATAAATGTCATGCACTAGATATAAAAAGTTGACCTTGTTTGCAAGGTCACAAAAGTGTGCTTTCTTTCTTTGTGACACACTTGCTTTGTGACAAGTGTGACTCAAGTGTCCACTATGTGTTTGTACATGAACTGACTGTGTGTCTTTCTGGGGACAGTTAAGACAGGTTGGGAAAATGAGTGGTTATTGTGGCTGATTAAATAGAGCGTAGAGAGGGAGGGGACGTGGCGCAGAAAAAGGGGCCACCCCTAATATCTGGAAATTCACAGCCTACACTGCTCGCCATTGATGTGGTTAGAAAAAAAACCTTCCAGTATGCAGGATGAAGATTCTTCCCAAACGTTATTACAGCTCAACATGGACTACGAGTCAAAGTCGAGTGTTCTGTAAGAATGATGATAGGAAGAAAACTAAATAGAGCAAAGGACTCTTACACTGCGCTTGTAAACACTATTCTGAGTATTCAAGAAAAACATACACATTTCTGGTGAGTAATTCTTCACCCCCATCCAGATGTTCAACCATGAGAAATAAACGATTATGTCACTTCCCTTTTCACTGCAGCTCAAACCACATGACAGACACGATAATAAATAGTTTTCATTCAGAGATGAGATCAGTGTGACAGGTGGACGAGACACTGAGAATCAGTGATCAGTAATAATCAAACGGCCAGGTAAGCGTGTGTTTATGTGAGTGTGCGGCGGTAATTCCCAAGGTTTCTACTGCAGATCACACTCTGATATTTCTACTCAGTCTTCTGAACGCACATTAATATCTGATCCAAATTTATTTACATTTACATTCACACTATCGCTCAAAAGTTTGGAATATTTTTGTTTGATTTTGAAACATCTCTTCTGCTCACCAAGGCTGCATTTATTTAATCAAAACTCCAGTACAAACAATGAAATATTACATTTTAAAATATCTGTTTTCTATGTGAATATATTGTAAAGTGTAATTTATTCCTGTGATCAAAGCTGAATTTTCAGCATCATTACTCCAGTCTTCAGTGTCACATGATCCTTCAGAAATCATTCTGATATGATGATTTGATGCTCAAGAAACATTTATGATTATTATTAAAGTTGAAAACAGTTGTGCTGCTTCATATGTTACAAAAGACTTCAAATAAACACTTCTTTTGAACTTGCTATTCATCAAAGAATCCTGAAAAATAAAATGTATCACGGTTTTCCTGTTTATGCATTTGGCAGATACTTTTATTCAATGTATGCATTCCCTGGGAATCGAACCCATGACCTTGAGCTATAGGAAGGCTTCACTTATTCACTTTGGAGCAAAAATATTTTTCCACTGTTTTGGTAGCGCTCCATATTTAATATCAGCAGCTGTGTGTTCTTGTGGACACCGAAAGTTGACAAAAGTCCAAATTTGAGTTAAACGCAGCGCTCATCACTGTCACTTCACCCAGCCGTCCCATCACAGTGCAGAAGGGGCAGGACTAATATCAACCGCCACATCTTGCTTGTACACTGTTAACAGACAACAACAAACACAACAAAAGAACAAATACAAAGCTCTGTCATTAAACTCTAGATGGCGCAGGCTGATAGGTCCTTAAGTCAACCTGCATTCAAAACACATCATTCTCTATAGGGCACAGCTGATTGGCTACTGATATAGCAGGAACCAATGAGCTCGCTGCTCAACCTTCAAATACTTGGTCAGCATTTGCTGTAGCGCTTTCAGAAACCATCCACCTTCCCCAGCGCCACCTGTATAGATCAGCTATGGGTAATTCATGTATGCTATATTGTACAGCAGCAGCATGCCTTACTTGCTCACAGCAGTGTGTCGTGTATGTATTGGTAGTAGCCCTGTAGTCCCATATTTGCTCTGCAGCAGCAATAACAGCAGCAGCAACAGTAACAGAAGCTATAATCTAAAGTAGCAGCAGCAGCAATAACAGCAGCAGCAACAGTAACAGAAGCAGCAACAGTAACAGAAGCAGCAGCTATAGTCTAAAGTAGCAGCAGCAGCAATAACAGCAGCAGCAACAGTAACAGAAGCAGCAGCTAGTCTAAAGTAGCAGCAGCAGCAATAACAGCAGCAGCAACAGTAACAGAAGCAGCAACAGTAACAGAAGCAGCAGCTATAATCTAAAGTAGCAGCAGCAGCAATAACAGCAACAGCAACAGAAGCAGCAACAGTAACAGAAGCAGCAGCTATAGTCTAAAGTAGCAGCAGCAGCAATAACAGCAGCAGCAACAGTAACAGAAGCAGAAGCTATAATCTAAAGTAGCAGCAGCAGCAACAGTAACAGAAGCAGCAACAGTAACAGAAGCAGCAGCTATAGTCTAAAATAGCAGCAGCAGCAACAGTAACAGAAGCAGCAGCTATAGTCTTTAGTAGCAGCAGCAGCAACAATGATCAACAGAAGCAGCAACAATAACCAGCAGCAGCAGCAGCAACAAGTATCAACAGAAGCAACAGCAATAACCAAAAGCAGCAGCAATCTACAGCAGCCAGCAGTAATAAAAACAGCAATAACCAACAGCAGAAGCAGCAGCAGCAATAACAGCAGAAGCAATAATCTACAGCAGCAGCAACCCTTTGTTTACACTGCACACGTCTGCGGGGTGTTACGGCTCCGGCGAGGTTTTGTTTCGTCCTCTACACCGTGTCAACTCACACCAAAAGCATTTCAGAAGCAAAGTGGCTGGATTCGCGAGACCACCAGATTTACCTGTCCGACATGGTTTTCCATGATATTTCGTGTTTTTAATGGTTAAATGGTTATATTTTGTCCGGTTTAATTGTGTTTATTGCTATGCCATACTTTATTTTGCTATAGCCTACGGACGAAGTTAAAACACTTAAAGTCCAGTTATGGACGATAAGGACAAAAATTTTGAACTTTGAATCTCTTGTTAATTTCTGGCCTTCTAGTAATGTGAAATATAAGCAGGAGTCTTCATAGGGTGATTATTTTGACTTTATTTTGAGCTGCGCGGCTTGGACACGGCATCCGTCAAAATCAGACTTGGCACCTATCTTTAGCAAAGTGGTGTGGCGAGCCGCTACTGGGACACTTCTGAAACGTGCCGCGGCACGGCTAATGTAAACACAAGCAATGACTAGAGCGGCTGCGGATCACCTCCGGTAGCTGCGTCGCAGCCGCAATACGCCAGAAATGCATGCTGAGTAAATGAGGGGTAATAACAGCAGCAAAGCAGATCTATTCTGCCAAGACCAAACATATCAACACTGTCATGTCCATTACCATGCCAAACACTTGTTGTCATGACAGAAAATCATAAAAAAAAAAAAAAAGAGCCAGAGAAAATACTTTACATCAACTTTTTTTTTTATTCAGAAACAAACTATCTGAGAAATCAGATACTATTAACACTTCCGTAGATATTTTGGTGGCCACACGGTCAAACAGTTCATGAAATTTACACGTGCTTCAGTGTTCACTAAAGAGTTAAGGTAGAGCATCCTGTCTCGATGATCTAAATTTACTGAAACATAGAGGAGTGGGCGAGAGAGAGACGGGAGAGCGAGCGAGAGTTAGGGGAAAATGCATCATATTGCATGTGCTGACTTCATACATGCTTGACATTTAAAGATCACAGAAAGTTTCTTGTAAAACGCTTTCGTCACAGCTGCGACACTCAGATTATCATTTAGAGGAATGACAGCTATGAGAATTTCTCTGTTGGGATGTTTCTCTTTTTATTTAGTTTTAAATATAGTATACATGCCAAATAAAGAAAGTTGGACATCCCCTAAACTGTACTTTAATAATTACGTCAACTTGATTTTTGTGAGTAAAATCAGCAAAAGCAACTGTAACATCACTAATGATAAATGAACTGACATGAACGCGTGAAGAAGGAATCATGACGTAAACGGAAAAGCCAGAGAGGGTTGTTTGTTCCTCTTTTTACGTGGGATAAAAGCATCTGCTAAATGCATGAATGATTATGGCACAACTCCAGCATAATCTTCCCTAATCAGTGAAAGTTCATTAGCATCTCACATTTAAGACTGTGTTGGTTCTGGAAAGTCCAGGGTGCAAACCAACTGTGGGCAAGGCGTGAGCATGAGGTGATGGGTTCTCATTTATTCTTGACATGAGAAACTCAATTAGCATAAAAGGTGGCTCGAATTAGGTTGAAATCAAACTTTCACTGGCGAGGGAAGTACAGATGCTGTAATGTGTGCTTGTTTTCACTTTTGCTATGATATTAGAGGATGATGGGGAAATGTTTTTGAGTCAAACTGAGACGTGGCATCGATCCCCGATACTACATGATACAGATGAGATCATTCCAAGAGCGCTGATGTCTAGACTTGCATATAATTCATGCCATTTAGACAGTAAAAGTAAAGTCACTTTGAAATGAAATCAGCTTGAATTCATGGAATATTGCAGTATTTATTATAAATGATTCCTACGTTCACATTATTATTGTGTCAAATTCATAATCTTGAATCAGAATATCTTCCCCTCACTCTTGCAGCATCTCTTCTCTTCTCTGATGATGAGGGCGGGACAACCTGTCACTCACATGAGATCCACCAATAGCAAACCACAACCATCCAATCAATTCCCTGCAGACAAAATCAAGCCCCGCCCTACATTTGTTCTTGTCCCAGAAGCCGTTTTACTCAGATATACGGCACAATAGGGAAGAAATGACTCGTGCAACTTCCCTTTCATGCCGACATGAAAATGAGCAGCTGCTACTGCAAAGACTGATCAGAAACCACCTAGATGCACTATTTTCTGACAAAGCCAGATCTTTAAGATAACCTTTATCATTATCTTTCCAGCCCAGAGGAGTCCTTGTCACTAGAAAATAATGGCACAACAGCTCTAAATCTAAGACTCTATTGAAGCGTCTGTTAGTTCAATATGAAAATATGTTTCAAAGGGCTTTTGATTTTATCTGATTGGACTGACATAACACAACTATCATGACCATTCAAAGACATTATTTAAAATGTTTAGTCCAGAATGTATTTGCGTTAGCCTTTTTGTAGCAAAAACTTGTTATATAGCAGTTATGTGCCAACAATACAAGACACAACATTGAACTGCTAATACTAAACTAACCTGGACTAACAAGGACATTGTTAACATTGTTAACTCAGCACTATCTATAGATTTAAGCCTCCTGAAATAAGCCAACAGATTGAGGACAAACGTTTGAATAGTTGCCAAGAAACAACACAAAATGAGATACAGTGAGAAGCTGTCATAATTTAACTTTCCATGGACACTTCTAGTGTTTTAAACTAAAACATACAGTAGTGTCCAAAAGTGACGCCCCGAGGGAATGTTTGTTTTTAATGACCCTACGCTTCGATTAAACCATCAAGACATTTGAAAAATATTTTATGTTTTAAATATGAGGGAAGAACAAAACACTAAACTTGGTTTTCTGACAAAATTATTGGGCAAAAAAACCTACAGCTAAAGGTTTTACAATGTGCTTACCCCTTGAATAAAGGGTGAAGATGTCAATTTTTCAGGCCAGACACCACTTTTGGCCACTACTGTAAGTGGTAATTAATAATATTATGTATGGATAACAATTAACTGTACAACTGTTCTACAATCTCTCACTTACTACTTCACATGCAGCGCAGCAGCTTCATCTATTGGTGATGAACGGAACTGCACAAGTTTCGCTTGGAAGACACCATGACACCTACTGGTTACTGGTTAGTATAGTCCTGAAAAATAAAGTTGTTAGTCACATTGATTTGAAGCATGACAGGTGAGTCAAATTGATGTTTTTGTTTATTTGCATAAAATGTTTGTTGGCTAATAATGACTCAATAATGGTTAACATGTTTTTTTTTTTTTAAACACATATATACATACAGTATATAGTATATAATTGATTGAAAATAAACCTACATTTTATGTGAGAACACTGAAGAACTCAATTCTCACAGAAAGTGAGAAAGGGATGAAACCACAGAAAAGCCACAGGATATTGATAGTGTCAATCAAACCAGCACATCTGAAAAATCGCTGACTCTGATCTCATGGTTTGTTTATACGGAAGTTTCAGTACCACCAAGCTTACAATGTCTCAACTGTGCAATGATGAGACACTAATGACACGCCGATTGAGCGCAGACAAGCACCTGCAAGATCAGTCTAAGGTAAAGTATCATTTACATATGATAAATGAGAACATATTGCTTTATTAGTAGTGTTTGCAAAGGTAAGAATTACTATTACTATTGCTCATAGGTTATGGGTTTCTTTTTTTTCTTCAAATTTTAAGTAAAACATCAGAAACTTGTGCAGCGTTTGTGCTCCAGATATGAATGTTTGCTCAAAAATGTCTAGTTGAGGACAGGAGTGGAATCCAGAGTTATAAAAAGAAAAAAAGAAAAAAAAAACTAACTAGAAATCAGTCAAAATATAAAAAACTTTTAGCTAGTTTTCTCATTTTCATTTAGTAAACTGATGTACTAAAATAACTAAAACTGAAATAAAAAATACATATACATTTTGGTAACACTTTACAGTAAGGTCTCATTTGTGAAAATTAATGCATTAACAATATTAGAAATATATATTTTTACAGCAATTACTAACCTTCATGTTCATGTTAGTTCAGAGTGCATTAACTAAAGTCAACAGATACGACTTTTCATCATAAAATTGTATTAGTAAATGTTGAAATTAACATCATCTAAGATAAAAATAAATCAATAAATTATGTAGACATATTAACTAATGTAGTTAACTAATGTTAATAAATGAAACCTTTTTCCAGGGGTGTCCAAACTCGGTCCTGGAGGGCCACTGTCCTGCAGAGTTTAGCTCCAATTTACCACAACACACCTGCCTGAAAGGTTTTTTTTTAACATTGGCAAACAAATCACATTTTCTTCATAAAATGTAAAAACATATGGATAATATTTACAGTTGCTAAAAAACAGAGGTCTTGTTTTCTCTCCGACTAAACGTGTTTTTTATAAAATTTACCTCTGCACTCAAATAATCTGAAATCCCTGACCTTGTGAAGCAATAAATTCAGCAAATCTGTGACACGTGAATTAAACTATATTTAGATGTGCTTCTATAGTGACATTCAGTATAATAATGGTGACTGACTGTCCATTAATGTTGCAAAAGACTTGCTCAAAACTCTCCTCTGTCTTCACTGATAGGTTAAAGCATAGGAAACACTCCCTTCTCTCTCAGTTTGTCATCATCCACCAGCTGAAACGGTGTTAACCACCCATGCTCTCAGATCTCTGAGTCAACCCATGCCAGCTGACCAAAGCCTCAAAAGAAGGTAAGACGTACGGCTACTGTTAGTTAGAAAGCAATGTGGCTTGGGTAAATTAATCACTGTGGTACATCTGGTCAGAACGCAATACTCCGTAGAATTTCACAAGGGGGAGCTAACAGTCTAGAGTCATTTAATTGGTCAACTCTCAGTGCAACCCTTAATAATATAATGCTCTGATAGTAATTCTGAAGGTTTTCCCCGGCGTGATGTGAAGCGTCTAGGGCCATCAAAAACAAGTCAGTATCAACGCTGCTTAACAGTTCGATGTGAACAGCACAAGTAGTCAGGCATTTAAACAATATGCCCCAACGTTTCTCATACCGTCTACCCACTTTAACGGTAAAGGGGCCGAAACAGTCCATTCCGGTAGAGAATAATGAGGGCTTGAATATTTGCAGTCTGGCCTAAGGGAGCTCATCTCATCGGTTTAGCTCACCACCTTTGACAATCAGGACATAAGTGCTGCTGCCGTTTAATGGCTTCCCTACCACGTAAAATCCGGTATTTATAACAGAGCTCTGCAAAGACCCGTTCAGAACCAGAGTGATGCAGCTCTTTATCTATGTCCTGAATGAGCAGTTGGGTTATTTTGCGGGATGAGTCTAGGACAACAGGGTGGATAACATCAGTGTCCAGTTGCTGACTGCGGCGAAATATCCAGCGATCATATTCAGGTGCCAAGGTTATTAGATGGCTAGAGGATGGTACTGGTTTACCTGCCACTAGACAGTGGAAGTCCTCAGGGAAGCTATCACATTCGGAATGTCTCTTTCTGCTAATTAATGATCCTCAGCAGAAGGATTCCCTTCTTTACCTGCTGCTTCAACTAATGCTTTAAAGCTGCTGAACTGTTGTGGGTCAGGCAAGGACTGAACATCAGCAACTGTGACATGAACTGACTTTTTCAGTTCGGCAGGATTCTCAGCTGTATTTATTTCAGAAGTAGTTGGCCAGCAGGAGGGCGAGTGCCAGAGATATTCCGGTCCTTGTCTCCATGTTTTGTAGCGTCTTCCCATGAGTAATGTAGTCAGCTGGATTATTGTTGGATTCCACATACTGCTAGGTTTGAGCACTTTTAAGTGCCCACGAATACTTTGTAGCGGCAGGATTCTGACTGAAGCCATGTCAAAAATGTAGTGGAGTCTATCCACAGTACAAAGGATACAATGTTCAGGCATTTAGGGGCTACTCTTGACCTGGCTGTGAGAAAAGCCACCTCAACACCGGGTCCTCTGTCCGCAAGTATGCTACAGACCTGTAAGCCCGTTCGGAGGCATCACTGAAAATACGTACTTGCTGACTACAATTAAGGGAGTCAATCTGGGAGCTCACATAGCAGCAGGGCATTGTGATCTGGGTCAGATGTGGCAGTTCTCTTCACCAGTCACGCCATGTTTGAAGAATGTCCCTTGGCAGTAGTGGTTTGTCCCACTTTCTCTGCTTCTCCCACAGACTCTGCATAAGTATCTTGGCCCAAGTGATATAGTGAACAAGGACCCCAAGAGGGTCATACTGGCTCGCTACTACCTTGTATTGTTTCTCATCATGGGAGTTGAATAGTCAGTGTAATGCAGTTCGTATATACGGGAAGAAGGAGGCGGGAACCGGCGAACGTTCAACATAAGTTTAATATAAAATAAACAGAACAAAACGAAAGTAATGCCGGCAGACCCTCGCGGACGTCTGCCGGCCACACAAACATAATAAAACATAAAATAATATCCAGGCCTGGTCCTCTCTCGCCCTTCACTGTCGTCGCTCCTCCTTTTATGCTCCCGGAGCTCCTCCGTGAGGGACTCGAGGCCGGTGCGCCTCACAGGTGACGATCATTAACACTCGCGTCACCGGCCTCGCGCCGTTCCCTCACGGCTCTCGCCCGCCCTGCTCGCCACAGTCAGTAAGGTGACTCTGGTATCCAAGGGTATCAGACTGACACATCCAACGCAAACCTAATGCAAGTTCTTGATTATCTGATTCAGTTTGGTTAAGCCAAAGCTCACTGCTTTTAGATCTGGCTTCCTTCAGCAGATGATGGATGACAATTGCATGCACACTGTCGTAGTTCAAATCCTGCTTCTGCTAACAGATCCTCAGTGTATTCACTAGCCCTTTAGCCTGCTCAGGTGTTGCGACACTCTGTAGACAGTTATCTACATAAAAACAACTTTCGATGGGGTGTTGGACTGTGTCTCCCGGCTCAATGTGATCAACTATGTGCTTCTGTAGTGCATACGTAGCTCGGGCTACACATTGTTCCAAATGGGAGCATTTGCCACTCATAGATGGTTGGGATTTCCTTTCTGTTAAGATCACGCCACAGAAATCGGAGGAGGGGATATGGAGAAGGACATGCACAGCAAAATCTCCAGAGTTAAATCAACTCTGCTCAGAGTATATATGGCCCCTCTCTAAATAGTGTTGAAATAACACTGAAGCAGAGTTAAAGATAATGAGAGAATTAAGCAATTAATTAAGTGATGATTGTGCATTAGTGATGAACACCTGCTGTTAACAAGCAGAATCACTGAAGAAAAGAGAAACACAAGAACTACAACTGACTTCAGTCACAGCTGTATTAATTGCTTAATTATCTCATTAACTAACTCTTCTTCAGTGTTACTTTAACACTATTTAGAGAGGGACCATATGTACTCTGAGCAGAGTTGATTCAACTCTGGGGATTTTACTGTGTGGTTTGTGTAACATTAGCAACATTATTTGCTGTTTGATAATATAGTCATGTAAAAGGCTAATCATATTAATTACCCTTACTGTATGTGTCCGACGTTGTAAAAAGCGATGCCATTGTGCAGTGTTTACCTCAGTAAGTTGACTGAGTGGATCTTTGAGTTTGTGTGAGTGGAGGCATGGCTAATTAGCATATTCATAGATCCACGTATAATAAATGAGGTAAGCTATTTTAGGGCATTAAGTATTTTTTTTTTTCCATAGGAAAAAAATATTTAATATGTCATTTTGGTGATCAAAGATGAGTTTTGAGGAATAAAATCATTGACTACAGGGGGACTTTAACACATTAGATTATGGAATAGAATAGCTCCTGGCGCGACAGGTGAAAACATTTTTGGTTTCCAAAAGAACCTTTCAGTGAACAGTTATTAAAAGAACCAGTTTTTTTTCCTAAGTGTGAAGAACATTTTAATAATCTGAAGAACATTTTTCCACTTTACAGAACCTTTTGGGCAATGGAAATGTTCTATGGATGTTAAAGTTTCTTCATGGAACCATTGATGCAATAAAGAACCTTTATTTTTAAGAGTGTAAAGTGGAAAAGAGTTCTTTAATTTTTTTAAATATTCTTCACACTAACAAAAAAAGCTTTTAAGAACTGTTCACTGAAATGCTCTTGTGGGAACCAAAAATGCTGCTTCTATTGCATCGCTGGGAAAACCCCCTTTTGTAACCTTTGTTTTTAAGAGTGAAATGCTTTGTAACCATGTGTGATTGGAGTACACTGGGTGTGAACTTCTCATCTGTATTTTAACAGAGTATCAATGTCTGACAAACTGCTGATGAATGAATCCTCAAGCTCCAACTACACGGCTGCCTACCCCAGCGAAGGCATGCGCATTCTGCAGATGATCGTGACCGTGATGATCTTCATCGTGGGTGTTTCTCTAAACGGTCTGGTGATCTGGGCACTGGGGGTTCGAGTTTGGTGCCGCAATAGGGGATCAACCAGAGACACGCAGAGCACCGACAGCTTCCGGATCTATGTAGTTAACCTGGCAATTGCAGACTTGGTGCTGCTGTTACGTACGCCACTAATGCTGCCCTACTTGATGAACCACTCCTCTTGGACATTGGGGGAACCTGTATGTAAGCTGGCCATTTACCTGCGCTGCCTTGGATTGTACGTGAACGCATTCTTTTTCTGCACCATTGCAGTGGAGCGCAGCTTGTGTCTCCTTAGACCAGTTTGGGCACGAATGAAGCGCCCTCGTTGGACCGTGCCGTTGGCATGCGCTGCAATCTGGGTGTTGGCGGCATTCTTCGCTTTACCCTACATTGGCACAGCCAAAATAATTCTCTGGCAGAACCGTACGGCCTGCATAGAAAGCAATATGGGAGTAGAACAAGCCTTAATAGTAGTGGAAATCTTGGCAGGATTCTTGCTACTGCTGGTGATCTTCTTGTCATGCAATATCGCTGTGATTGTTTGCACAAAGAAGGCTGAAAGCACAATATCTTCCCCTACCTCGTCATCTGGACCAGGTAACACATCTCAGCGACTGACCCGTCTCTACCGGGTCCTCTTTCTCACCGTGATCCTCTTCCTAACCTGCTGGGTGCCTTACTTCACCTGCCGCTTCTTAAGGGCTCTCTCACATGAACAGCCGAAGCTCAAAGAAAAAGTGATCGCAGGCGCTTACGTGGCGCTGTTTCTAGTTTACATAAAGAGTGCGCTCACCCCCATCCTGTACGTGATCGCAACTCCTGTAAAATGTGCTTGTTTTAACTTTTGCCATGATACTGGAGTATGAAGGGGAAATGAGTCAAACTGAGACGTGGCATTGATCCCCGATATTACATGATACAGATGATCATTTCAAGAGCGCTGATGTCTAGACTTGTATATAAATCATGACATTTTGACAGTAAAATTAAAGTCACCTTGAAATCAAAACTGACTTTTTGTTTTTTATGGTATATTGAAGTATTCATTATAAATGATTTCTACCTGCACATTATTGTGTTAAATTTCGAATCTTGAAATCACAATAACTTGCCCTCCCTCTTGCAAATTCATAAAACTTAACTTAATAATAATATATATTTATATAAAGCAATATCACATGAGTATGATGTGCGATATGGCTGTAAGTAATCCCAGCGTGCTGACATCACACAATAGTGTGATATTGCGTTTATACAACAGTTCGACAGCACGAGTGTGTAAATAAATAAGAAATAACAATGGAGTGCCTTTAAAAACCCTCTTTTGTGCAGAACTACTTCCTTCTACCATGGATTCAAATCTCAAGTTGACAGCTTAACAGTTGAGCCCAAGAAAACGTCATAATTAGTAACGGAGGAACGTTGAGTTGCTTTATTGAAGTTTATTGTATTATGTAGAATATTATGATATTATGAGTGTATTACCTGCATCTGATATAGCATTGATATAGTTTGAATGTCCGCTGAGGAAAGCGTCCTTTGTCCTTTTAAAAGTTAAGCGAATTTCCCACCGTGCAAAAACAACTTCATTGTTCTGGCTCACTCATAAAGAGAGTCTTTGCCGCCATCTAATGGGGTAATAGAGTAACTTGTTCTGATACTATTGACAGGCCCTTTCTTAATACCAAAAATGGCATATTGTTTATAAAATAATATTTATTGAACAACAATATTTAAATTAACAACTATCGCACAATAAAAATTACAATAAAAACAAAAGCAAACAATTTAGTCAAACGTACAAAAGTAGCGCTCTAGTACAGAATTAAAGTTAAATATACCCTAAATATAAAATTATGAAATTTAATTTTTCCCTTAATTTGCTCTGGAACAAGTAATAGATTATTAAGACCAAAGATTGCCCGTTTGATATTGTTATGTAGGCACAGTTATAAACAACACAATATAAGACACAACATTGAACTGCTAATAAACTAACCTGGACTAACAAGGACATTGTTAACATTGTTAACTCAGCTCTGTCTATAGATTTAAGCCTCCTGAAATAAGCCAACAGATTGAGGACAAACGTTTGAATAGTTGCCAAGAAACAACACAAAATGAGATACAGTGAGAAGCTGTCATAATTTAACTTTCCATGGACACTTCTAGTGTTTTAAACTAAAACACACAGTAGTGTTTAAAAGTGACGCCCCGAGGGGATGTTTGTTTTTAATGACCCTACGCTTCGATTAAACCATCAAGACATTTGAAAAATATTTTATGTTTTAAAATTTTAAATATGAGGGCAGAACAAAACACTAAACTTGGTAAAGGTGTTTATCTGTCAAAATNATTGTTAACTCAGCTCTGTCTATAGATTTAAGCCTCCTGAAATAAGCCAACAGATTGAGGACAAACGTTTGAATAGTTGCCAAGAAACAACACAAAATGAGATACAGTGAGAAGCTGTCATAATTTAACTTTCCATGGACACTTCTAGTGTTTTAAACTAAAACACACAGTAGTGTTTAAAAGTGACGCCCCGAGGGAATGTTTGTTTTTAATGACCCTACGCTTCGACAAAATCTTTAATTCACATTTATAATAATGTCAATTTTTTCAAGCCAGATCACTTTTGGCCACTACAATAATATTATGTATGGATAACAATTAACTGTACAACTGTTCTACAAACTCTCACTTACTACTTCACATGCAGCGCAGCAGCTTCATCTATTGGTGATGAACGGAACTGCACACTGGTTACTGGTTAGTATAGTCCTGAGGCCGTATTTACAAACCATTTTACCCTACCATTAAAAGGGGTCATGACATGAGAAATCAAATTTTCCTTGAGCTTTTGACATATATGAGGTCATCATAATATAAGAATATCCTGTAAGTTTTAGAGCTGAAAACTTCCTTGTTAGTTCAATAGAAGCTTTAATTGACACCAGACCCAGAAAACGACAGGATTTACAAAGTGGGGATCTATGACGTCAAAGGGCAGCAAGCACCGCCTCTGCAGAAGAAGATCAACGCCTACTTCATCACTGCCTGTTTAGCCCCGCCCACCGAATCACGCATAAGTAACATATGTGGTGCTAAACCAGATCGAGCTACCAAGCAATAAACATGCCGTTGAGGATTACAAAATATTGTGCATTGCCTGGACTTGACAGTAATGCAACAACATGTGAGTAACTGTGTTAATTCTAATGCCTGATCTGATATTAATGATTCATGTACAGTCAGATGTTCTTTGTGTGTGTGTCAGTAAATCAAACCAGTGACTAAACGTCAACTTGCGTTGTTTCTCTTAGTAGGATGAAAATAATCAGTTATTTAACGGTGATTAAATTATATAAAGAAACCTCAAAGAAAGCCCCCTTTGCAATCGTTGGAGCAGCGCGAGCTGAAGCTGTCAATCAAACAGCGGAAGTTTATCAGCGACTGACGCGCAAAACTCCCGTTTTATTCAACGAATCTTTTAGTTATATCACGTTTGCACTGTTAGTGAAGATGAAAGCATTTGTTAGTGTGCAAAAATTGAGTTGCAATGACGAGATCACTGCTTTCATGAGCTCAACAACATGTCTGTGATTGACTACAATGTTCATCACTGCAACCTTTCATGCCACGATCTAAATATAATGCCAAAGATCTAATTGTAATGCAACACTTTTCACGATTAGTTAACCTTAGAGCTGTAATAGTAAAAACGCGCTAAAAGAGAGAGTAATACTTGGATATTTCATATGCAATGATGTCAGCCAATCACAGCAGTGGGCGTTTACACTGAAGTCTCACACAGACACGCCCCTTAAAACAGAGCGTTCAAATCAGAGGGATAAAATCAGGGAAGAAAAATGCCTTTTATTCATTAATTATGACAATTTTGGATGTAAAAAGCATACTAACATTATAAGTGCACCCCAGGAAACATTATAAAACAATAAACCAACGCAGTTCATGACCCCTTTAAGAGTTATCCTAAATAATAGCAGTAAAAGTTCTTAGCTAAGAGTTTTCTCTTAAAACCTATTCACAAAGCTGCTGAGACCAACTTTTACTAAGGAACAGAAAGAAGTCTTAAGCTAAGAGTAAGGGCGGGGTTGACCTGGTTGTTATGGATGATGTCAACACGCTTAGTAAGTCTGCCTACAGTGATTGGCTGATAGGGGAGGGGTCTCTGTCAGTGATTTATTCATAGAAATTTTGCCATAAGCATAATGTCATATTTTGCTCAAGCCCCTGCCCCTTTGATCGCGAAACTGAAAGTGCTCTTTGCAGTTGTATCGCGGTGAAATTCAGCACACCACACCGGAACTCCAAACTCAGGTCACCTGAGCTGCCCACAAGGCTATTTGCGCTTAAAGATTTTAATCGTCAATCAAAATATTGATTGCATTTATGAAGAAAGGGCTCAGCACTCAAGGCTCCATCACCTATCACCTCAATGGTGCTCAGTGTCTTTGGGCGGATTGCTGAGGTGGATTGCTGGCAACATCCATTTTTTGGATTGTTTGTGATTTAGTCTAAGTGATTTAGGAGTCCTCTTGACTACTCCTAACTTTCACAGATTTAAGAACTAGTTTTAGTGCTAAAATGCTTTGTTAAATACTTTTAGGAGTCCTAAATTTAGGCACGCATTATTTTTAAGAGTTTCTCCTAAATCGTCGAGTTAGGCTCTACTTTTAGCCTTAAAATGTTTGTGAATGCAGCCCCTGGGCCCGTATGTATAAAACTTCTCAGAAATGCTCTTAAGCATAGTCTTAAGTTTTGTCTTAAGTGTCAAAAAATTCTTAGTAAAAAGTAGGACTTTTATAAGAGTATGAGACTTTTATAAAGAAGCTAAAAGCAACTTTTAGTAAAGTCTAAGACTGATTCTTAAGTGCTTAAGTGTTGTGAACTAAGGACTACAATGATGTAAACTCAAAATGGCCAACCTCAACCTCTGAATCAGCCAATAGCGAACCTGCAAGGGTGAAGTCACAGCAGCACAACATTATTTATTTAATGTTGTGTAAAAAATCATTTAAAAACACACTGAAACGTTTTCATATTTTAATTTATTTTTAAAAATAGCTTTGCATTGTCCACATTTTTTTACAAGTTAGTATTGATGGTGTGGAATATTTTTCTATTGATATACGTCTCCTCATTTACAATTAGAGCAATGATGTGTAATGAGTTCATCAATGGCTCCAAGAGCACCAGGGAAGCCCACAGTCAACATAAAAGTGGCTTGCATTTGCCACATGGTTTGATGGACAGCTGGAAAGTCAATAAACTGCCATAGAGAAGTGGCCAAATGTGATGTCCAACCATATGAAAATTAACATATTCAACCTAAATTCAAATATTTTTAAAAACGAGTTAAAAGATGTAAACATATCGCATAGCATGTGCTTGGAGTTAATTGTTTCATGTGTGATAATGAAATTAAATTTCAGATTATTTTAAATTATTTTTGGCCAGGCTGTCATACAAAGAAATTTTGAACACGTGCAAAAACAAGAGGACCAATGAAATATTAAAAACTGATTATGCTGTAGTCAATGTGTGCTTTTTTTCTGAGCTTTTTTTGTTGTTTTTCTGAAAGAAAAAAAGAAAAAAACCTTTGCACATCAATTGTGGCCACTATGTTTGGTGTGGTTAGTCTAGCAATAGTACTATTTAAGACTCTGTTTACTGTGGACTGATGGGTCAGATTCATCACCGCTGCACTGATGCATGTTTACAGTTACCAAAAAAGGTAATTACTATTTCATTTCTACAGTCAAAGCATTGATTTGTAGAGTAAAAGTATAAGTATTAAAATGCAATAAAATGTATTAGTAATTGTTTAAGTAATATTTATTAAATTTATTTAAAGTTATTACATTTCTTATTAGGCCAGTTACAAAAAGATTCGTCAATCAAGTTTATATCGTTTTATCAACTCCATGTCATCATATAACTCAATACATCATATCGTCATCCTCATCTCTGCTGCCATCTTGTTACTCCTAACTAGGTTAGGAGACCTCTCCAGCTCTCCTAAATAATTTAGGAGCTGAGACCTAGTCTTGACACTTCAAACTAAGTCAAAATCAAACTAAGTCTAGGAATAAGAGTAAAATTACATAAATCTTAGAATTTTGACACATTTAAGACTAAAATTTAACTCTGAGTGGCTTTATACATACGGCCCCAGATGAATAAAGTTGTTAAGTCACATTGATTCAAAACCATCCACCTTCATGCTTATATACAGTGGGTACGGAAAGTATTCAGACCCCCTTACATTTTTCACTCTTTGTTATATTGCAGCCATTTGCTAAAATCATTTAAGTTCATTTTTTTTCCTCATTAATGTACACACAGCACCCCATATTGACAGAAAAACACAGAATTGTTGACATTTTTGCAGATTTATTAAAAAAGAAAAACTGAAATATCACATGGTCCTAAGTATTCAGACCCTTTGCTGTGACACTCATATATTTAACTCAGGTGCTGTCCATTTCTTCTGATCATCCTTGAGATGGTTCTACACCTTCATTTGAGTCCAGCTGTGTTTGATTATACTGATTGGACTTGATTAGGAAAGCCACACACCTGTCTATATAAGACCTTACAGCTCACAGTGCATGTCAGAGCAAATGAGAATCATGAGGTCAAAGGAACTGCCTGAAGAGCTCAGAGACAGAATTGTGGCAAGGCACAGATCTGGCCAAGGTTACAAAAAAATTTCTGCTGCACTTAAGGTTCCTAAGAGCACAGTGGCCTCCATAATCCTTAAATGGAAGACGTTTGGGACGACCAGAACCCTTCCTAGAGCTGGCCGTCCGGCCAAACTGAGCTATCGGGGGAGAAGAGCCTTGGTGAGAGAGGTAAAGAAGAACCCAAAGATCACTGTGGCTGAGCTCCAGAGATGCAGTCGGGAGATGGGAGAAAGTTGTAGAAAGTCAACCATCACTGCAGCCCTCCACCAGTCGGGGCTTTATGGCAGAGTGGCCCGACGGAAGCCTCTCCTCAGTGCAAGACACATGAAAGCCCGCATGGAGTTTGCTAAAAAACACCTGAAGGACTCCAAGATGGTGAGAAATAAGATTCTCTGGTCTGATGAGACCAAGATAGAACTTTTTGGCCTTAATTCTAAGCGGTATGTGTGGAGAAAACCAGGCACTGCTCATCACCTGTCCAATACAGTCCCAGCAGTGAAGCATGGTGGTGGCAGCATCATGCTGTGGGGGTGTTTTTCAGCTGCAGGGACAGGACGACTGGTTGCAATCGAAGGAAAGATGAATACGGCCAAGTACAGGGATATCCTGGACGAAAACCTTCTCCAGAGTGCTCAGGACCTCAGACTGGGCCGAAGGTTTACCTTCCAACAAGACAATGACCCTAAGCACACAGCTAAAATAACGAAGGAGTGGCTTCACAACAACTCCGTGACTGTTCTTGAATGGCCCAGCCAGAGCCCTGACTTAAACCCAATTGAGCATCTCTGGAGAGACCTAAAAATGGCTGTCCACCAACGTTTACCATCCAACCTGACAGAACTGGAGAGGATCTGCAAGGAGGAATGGCAGAGGATCCCCAAATCCAGGTGTGAAAAACTTGTTGCATCTTTCCCAAAAAGACTCATGGCTGTATTAGATCAAAAGGGTGCTTCTACTAAATACTGAGCAAAGGGTCTGAATACTTAGGACCATGTGATATTTCAGTTTTTCTTTTTTAATAAATCTGCAAAAATGTCAACAATTCTGTGTTTTTCTGTCAATATGG
Organism: Anabarilius grahami; assembly: GCA_003731715.1. Taxonomy (NCBI): domain Eukaryota; kingdom Metazoa; phylum Chordata; class Actinopteri; order Cypriniformes; family Xenocyprididae; genus Anabarilius; species Anabarilius grahami. The sequence goes on from RJVU01042594.1 coordinate 1,975,643, forward strand.
GGTGCTGTGTGTACATTAATGAGGAAAAAAAATGAACAAATGATTTTAGCAAATGGCTGCAATATAACAAAGAGTGAAAAATTTAAGGGGGTCTGAATACTTTCCGTACCCACTGTACATATATAGTTGATTGGAAACACAAACCTACATTTTATGTGAGAACACTTAAGAACTCAATTCTCATAGAAAGTGACAAAAGCATGAAAAAAATAAAAAAGCCACAGGATTTTGATGGCATCAGTTAAACCAACACATCTGAAATCGCTGACTCTGATCTCATGGTTTGTTTATACGGAAGTTTCAGTACCACCAAGCTTACAGTGTCTCAACAGTGCAACGATGAAACACTAATGACACACCGAGTGAGCTCATACATCAGACAAGCATCTGCTAGATCAGTCTCAGGTAAAGTATCATTTACATATGATAAGACCATTGCTTTATTAGTAATGTTTGCAAAGGTAAGAATGACTGTTACTATTGCTCATAGGTTATGGGTTTTTTCTTCTTCAAATTTTAAGTAATAAACATCAGAAACTTGTGCAGCGTTTGTGCTCCAGATATGAATGTTTGCTCAAATGTGTCTAGTTGAGGACAGGAGTGGAATCCAGAGCTATTTTAGTTAACTAAAACACCATTAAAAAAACTTTTTTTTTAACAAGAAAATCAAAATATCAAAACTTTTAGCTACTTTACTCATTTTCATTTAGAAGCCTTTTGTACTAAAACTGAAATAAAAAATAAATGCATATACATTTTGATAACATTTGGTCTCATTTGTTAAAATACATTAATTAACGATATATATTTTACAGCAATTATTAACCTTTGTTAAATTAAGTTAATAATGTTCATGTTAGTTCAGAGTGCAGGAACTAATGTCAACAAATACAACTTTTAATCTTAAAATTGTATTAGTAAATGTGGAAATTAACATCCACTAAGATTAATTAATAAATTATGTAGACATATTAACTAATGTAGTTAAAGGGGTCCTTGATTATGATTTCACTTTTTAACTTTAGTTAGTGTGTAATGTTGCTGTTTGAGCATAAACAACATCTGCAAAGTTACGATGCTCAAAGTTCAATGCAAAGGGGGATATTTTCTTTTACAGAAATCTCTGGTGTTAAGACTTAAAATGATGTCTCTTACTGAAATATATTGTAGAAAACCCATGAAAGATAAATCCATGACATATTTGGACAATGGACAATTGGACAAAACGCCATTTTGTTTAGGTGCATAGTGCGTTCTATGTCAATGATGTCAAATGGTTGCACTCGGAGATCTACTGACACTGTCCTATTGCTATTTTTACTGCAACACAACTCGGAATATAATATACGATGCCACATTGTGCAGATTTTGGTTGTAATTTTCAGTCGATGAGCCACAAGAGAAGCGATGTAAGTCTACTAGCGATAAGAGGAGAAAAGAATGAGAAGTTGTGAAGAATGTGGATGAATAAAACTTCCTAAAGACCCGCGTCTTTGTTCTCTTCACTTTAGCCCTGATGTCTTTGAGGCTTTTAGTAGACCACAACTGAAAGAGCTTACAGACGCCTGTCGTGGGCAGCCTATAACACTGCCAGACTGCCTCAAAGCTTGTGTGATCTACGAGATATCTGTGATCGCATAAAACAGTAGCATCTTCTCAGCATGTTTAACTGTGTGTATCCATTCAGGTGAGCAGACGTCAATCACGCATCAGTAGTTTCAATAGCCACAGAGACATTGCATGTCTTCGATTTTTCATGTTTTCAATTTGACTGTCCACACTAGACGCGCCGTGACAATGAGAAGCGATAAAATCAATCAAAAACCACAGCTAATCAGAAGAGAGTGTGGGCGGGCCATTTAAACATGATTTAAAGTACATAAGGAGTGACTGAACCAATCTTTGTCAGAGAATACACTTGTTTGTTCGCATTGAGTTCACAGTTTAAACATTCTTGTGCACATTTATTTATTTTTTTTAAGATCTGAGGTGAATTAGCCAGTGTTGTTTTCATTACAGCTAAAAATATGGGAACACAGAACGATATTAAAACTCACATAATACGCTTTTAACATTAAATAAAGCACATAAACAGTACCTGATAGAGAGTCGGACTTGTTACCCAAAGGTCATGGGTTCGAGTCTCAGGTCCGGCAGGGATTGTCGCTGAGGGGAGTGAATGTCCAGCGCTCTCCCCACCCTCAATACCATGACTGAGGTGAGACCCTTGAGCAAGGCACCGTACCCCCAACTGCTCCCCGGGCGCCGCAGCAATGGCTGCCCACTGCTCCGGGTGTGTGTTCACGGTGTGTGTGCGCACTTGGATGGGTTAAATGCAGAGCACAAATTCCGAGTATAGGTTACCATACTTGGCCACATGTCACTTCACTCACTCACTCACTCAATTCACACTCACTCAATAAAAATAGCAATAGGACAGTGTCAGTAGATCTCAGAGTGAAACCATTTGACATAGAACGCACTGTGCAACTAAACTAAATGGTCCGCATATGTCATGCATATGGGTTTTCTACTACATATTTCAATAAGAGACATGATTTACATTATATTAAGCTATACAAGTCTTAACACCAGTGGTTCCATTTAAGGACTACAACAAACGGCTGGTAGGGACTACAACAAGCTTCTTCCTGGGTTAGTGACATCACTAACCCTAAAATTTACATAAACCCCGCCCCCGAGAACACACAACAAAGGGTGAGGCCATGTTGGGCTGCTTTAGAGTAGAGGAAGAGTTGTTGTTTCTGCTTCACAAACAAGGGTCAATTCAACACAAAAGATGAACATGACGACACATGCTAGTGGATGAGTTGAATCAACTCCACAGCAACTACATAAATTTATCCACTAAACCTTCAGAAACGTCTACAAGTTGTAACTTCTTCCCGAGTCTCTCCATCAGTGTCGACTCCGGTTTGAACAATGTAAGGCTGAACACCGTTACTGACAATCCTCATTTTGGCTGCGTGAGATTCTCCAGCTTTGTTGTTGTTGAGCAACCGAAGCGCGAACTGTTAAAGCCCCGCCCTCTTCTGGAAAGGGGGCGGGAGCAGCAGCTCATTTGCATTTAAAGGGACACACACAAAAACGGCGTGTTTTTGCTCACACGCAAATAGGGGCAAATTTGACAAGCTATAATAAATGATCTGTGGGGGATTTTGAGTTGAAACTTCACAGACACATGATTTATGATGATTTTATGGCTTAGTAAATAAAACAGGAAAAATCATGCATCTTTTGCTAAAAATAATCTTGTACAATCTGAATACATACTCATTTTTTACATCCAACAGACAAGTAAATTTGACTTGTGATTCTCTGGAATATTTACACGAATGAATAAAGTACTTGAAGCAAATTAAAAAAATTTTGTAAAACGTACATCTTGAAGCAAGGAATGTGCGCATGCGTGGAAAGAAGAAAACCCGCAATCATAGAGGGCTTCTCCAAACTCCATTTCATCTGCTCTCGACAGGTAAGCAACAGTAAAAACTGCATTATATTTTTTTAATTTAAATTTAATCAGCAAATGTAATTTAATTCAATGATTGTGTTGTCATCACTTAATTCTGTACATTCAAAGTTTAGAGTGCTCTTAATGACGAGTTAGCTTCGTAAAACGTTAGCCATATATTTTTAAAGTTTACAATTTACATATATACGGCTAAAACCTTAAATTGGTTACTTAAATCGTGATCTTTTTGTTTAATATTTGCTATTTTGCATCAACGATAACGTTACGTGAGCAGGTTTTTGTTTCCTCATTTTAAGTAACGTTAAATCGTGCACGATAGAATTCATTCTCTTCATTCATTTCATTTGCTAAATCGTGCATACTATTTATTAAATAGTTCCCTTCTTTTACTAAATCGTGACTACGTTGTAAATTACAATTTGTTGCCTTATTTAAATCAAACCGAGTGAACAAAATAGTACTATGTGGATAAGATTTACTAAATCATTTGTCGTCACGATATGTTGCGTGCCACATGCTAGCATTAATGTGAGGAAATGGAGACGAGAACTTGAAAGGTCATGCAGGATGTTTTAATGTTGATCTGATTTGTTAGTCACCGTTTCAGCAGTTTCAAAATTCCCCATTTGTTTTATTATGAAATGAGTTAAATTAATAATGTGTATGCAAATACTAATAACTTTTAATTTAAAAATATTTGCTATTTGATTGTTGTTTTTTTCTCTCTGTTTTCTTAATTTCAGAATCCTTTGTGCCTTTGCTGTAAACCGGTTGAGAGGGACAGAAGAGAGAGACCGAACACAATGAATTGTTGCCCTTAAAGGGTTAGTTAAAAATGAAATTTCTATCATTAATTCCTCACCCTCATGTCGTTCCACACCCGTAAGACCTTCATTCATCTTTGGAACACAAATTAAGATATTTTTGATGAGATCCGAGAGCTGTAGAGAGCAAATTAACCAACACTTTCAAGGTCCAGAAAGGTACTAAAGACATTGTTAAAACAGTCACGTGACTGCAGTGTTCAACCTTAATTTTATGAAGCGTCAAGAATACTTTTTGCGTGCAAAAACAAAACAAAAATAATGACTTTATTCAACAATATCTTCTGTTCTGAGTCATTCTGCTACGCTCTTAACGTCCAGCGCTTCTAGGTTCTACGTCTGAACAGCGGCTCAGTATTGGCCGAAGCTGATCATGTGATCAGCACGACACATGCCACATGTGATCAATAATGAGACGGCGTTCTGACGTAGAACCTGGAAGCGCTGGACGTAACAACGTATGAGAATGACACAGAAGAGAAGAGATTGTTGAATATAGTTATTGTTGTTTTGTTTTTGCGCACAAAAAGTATTCTCTGTCCGGAAGATGAACGAAGGTCTTACGGGTGTAAAACGACATAAGGATGAGTAATTAATGACAGACTTTCATTTTTGGGTGAACTAACCCTTTAAGTCTACACAGTTGATTTTTATATTGATTCGAGCATTTTGATATGAACACCTGAAGACACTGAATCGATTGTTGATGAAAGTAATTTATGTGAACCTGTTGTTGAGGAAGAACAAGATTGTGTCAAAATAATCAACAATAAGTTGGGTTGCCTTTCTCTTAAATTAGAAAGTGTTTCAAAATGTGTTGTTACTGAGATTAAGAAGCTGTCTGATCAATGCATAGAAGTTCTAATATGTGTTTAATGTGTCATTGAACGTGGATGTTTATCGTTGCTCAATGTGTCTAAACCTTTAAAGTGGTCTTAAGCATTATAATTATCTGTAAATGCTTGTTATTTCTTGGATTGTTATTCCTTTTTAATAAATGACTCTTAACTGCACGTTGTCTCAGTATTATTTTGTCACATTATAAGAGTAACATTTAATTTAAATATTTACCAGCACTGCATAAAACAAGTGAAATGTATTTAAAAGAGCTGTATTATAATAAATATAATGTATATTTACTCAATATAATTTAACAGGCCGAGTTATATGTACTTGTTTACTTTGTTAATTTTACTCAGCTTAGTTAAATAGATTTACTTAATTTCCATGTGTGTGAAAATTACTTATTTGCTTTTTTTAATTTATTTAAATATTCGTGCAAAATAAAAATAAGTAAATTCTACTTGTTTTTTCTTTTCAGTGAGCATTTAAAAAAATAAAAATGAGTAAAATATTAATAAAAAACTATAATAGTATCGCGGTGAAATCACACTGAACAGTTTAATATTTTTTTAAATTGGCAAACAATTCACATTTTCTTCATAAAATGTAAAAAAAAAAAACGGTTAATTTAACAATTACTTAAAAAAAAAAGAAAAAAAAGAAGAGGTCTTATTTTCTCTCCAACTGAATGTTTTTATAGAATTTTCCTCTGCACTCACATAATCTGTAATCCCTGATCTTGTGAAGCAATAAATTCAGCAAATCTGTGACACGTGAATTAAACTATATTTAGATGTGCTTCTATGGTGACATTCAGTATAATAATGGTGACTGACTGTCCATTAATGTTGCAAAAGACTTGCTCAAAACCCTCCTCTGTCTTCCCTGATAGGTTAAAGCATAGGAAACACTCCCTTCTCTCTCAGNACATTATAAGAGTAACATTTAATTTAAATATTTACCAGCACTGCATAAAACAAGTGAAATGTATTTAAAAGAGCTGTATTATAATAAATATAATGTATTATATTTACTCAATATAATTTAACAGGCCGAGTTATATGTACTCGTTTACTTTGTTAATTTTACTCAGCTTAGTTAAGTAGATTTACTTAATTTCCATGTGTGTGAAAATTACTTATTTGCTTTTTTTTATTTATTTAAATATTCGTGCAAAAACATGCAAAATAAAAATAAGTAAATTCTACTTGTTTTTTCTTTTCAGTGAGCATTTAAAAACAAATAAAAATGACAAAAAAAAAACAAAATGAGTAAAATATTAATAAAAAACTATAATAGTATCTCGGTGAAATCACACTGAGCAGTTTAATATTTTTTTAAATTGGCAAACAATTCACATTTTCTTCATAAAATGTAAAAAAACAAACGGTTAATTTTACAATTACTTAAAAAAAAAAAAGAAAAAAAAGAAGGTCTTATTTTCTCTCCAACTGAATGTTTTTATAGAATTTTCCTCTGCACTCACATAATCTGTAATCCCTGATCTTGTGAAGCAATAAATTCAGCAAATCTGTGACACGTGAATTAAACTATATTTAGATGTGCTTCTATGGTGACATTCAGTATAATAATGGTGACTGACTGTCCATTAATGTTGCAAAAGACTTGCTCAAAACCCTCCTCTGTCTTCCCTGATAGGTTAAAGCATAGGAAACACTCCCTTCTCTCTCAGTTTGTCATCATCCACCAGCTGAAACAGTGTTAACCACCCATGCTCTCAGATCTCTGAGTCAACCCATGCCAGCTGACCAAAGCCTCAAAAGAAGGTAAGACTTACTGCAACTACAACTAATAAATCTATGAAACGCTACAAAATGCATCTCTATAAAATAAATTGTTTCTCAAGAGAATTTAAGACAAAACGTTTGTGAAAAAGCTCTGTGTAGCGAACATGTTCTAGATGAGTGGTGCGGAAGGTGTGTTCACATACCAGGAATGCATTATGGATGTGTGTAAACAGGTTGTGAAAGGGAGGACAGCTGTGGGCGAGCGGCTGGTAAGCCTTCAGGTGATAAAAGTTAACATTCCTACGACTTGCCATTCGTAGGAACACGCATGGCATCACGCCGCATGGTCTGACAACTCTACCAGTCCATGGCAAAGGTGTTCAGATTATTAAAAGAGGTCCTGAGGTATTATGGGTATTGCTTGCTGTCAAAAGTCCAGTGATCTTCTAGTCTATATTGCTTGTGTGCTTATGTGGGGGTCTTTTTGGTCCAGCAAGTGAAAACTTCTCAATTAGACATGATTTGAGGAATCATTTGTGCACAAACTCTCAACTTTAATACGTAAGGGTCTTTCACAATGAACACGATTACTAGTCATCTAATATTTTTCTTTAAGACTGGGACTAGTTGCATAAATGTATGAACTAGTCTAACCAACTAGCAGTTATTATATCCTTAATCCCTAGCTTGTACTATTCTGAAGGTCAGAAACTTTGTATTACTAGGACGTCTAATGTTTATTTGGATAAAAGCATCTGTTATATGAATAAATGTAAATGTAACTGACTCTAAAAGGTTATGACCGATTATGACAAACTTGTAAGACTAGTCCAAGCAGTTTATGCAACCTGTCATAACTTCTTCAGGTCAGCTAAATGTAGACTAATTTGAATCTGAAAAGTAAGACTGATTACCCAGACTAGTTGTTGATATAGTGGCTGTGTTCATGCATCTGTACAATGTTTGTGTTCTCTTACTGGAACTAAGTGTATTTTAATTCGAATAGTTGTTAGAATTACACAGAATACATACTGGCCATACTTTACATTGAAAAATCATGTTTCTATAATTTCATAATACTTTTGAAAAGAAAGAGGAAACTGCACTTGCTTCATTTTATCACCATTGAACATGCACTCTTAAAAACATCCTTCCTTGTTTCCTTATTGGCAATTATGGTTCCTTTAAAATCCATCCAAAAGTGTTTTCGCAGCAATTCCATAGAAGAAGCATTTTTGGTTTTCCAAAGAACTTTTATGGGACGAGTTATTTAAAGAAACAATTTTTTTTTCCTTAGTGTGAAGAACATTTTCCACTTTACAGAAACTATTTGGCAATGGAAAGGTTCTTCTTGGAACCACTGATGCCAATAAAGAACCCTTAATTTTAAGAGTGTAAAGTGGAAACACGTTCTTTAGATGTTTTAAATGCTCTTCACACCAACAAAAAAAGCTTTTAAAAAGGTTAGTCACCCAAAAATGAAAGTTCTGTCATTATTTACTCAGCCTCGTGTCGTTCCACACCTGTAAGACCTTCGTTCATCTTCGGAACACAAATTAAGATATTTTACTGATGAAATCCGAGAGACATATGACCATAGACAGCAATATAATCAACACTTTCAAGGTCCAGAAAGGTACTAAAGACGTGACTGCAGTGGTTCAACCTTAATGTAATGAAGCGACAAAAATAACGACTTTATACGACAATTTCTTTTCTTCTGTGTCATTCCTGCGTCGAGCCTCTGCCTATACCAAGTCGGCGCTCTGACGTAGAACTTGCGTATGAGAAGGTCTTACATGTGTGGAATGACATGAGTGCGAGTAATTAATGACAGAATTTTCATCTTTGGGTGAACTAACCCTTTAAAAACTGTTCACTGAAATGCTCTTGTGGGAACCAAAAATGCTGCTTCTATTGCATCGCTGGGAAAACCCCCTTTTGTAACCTTTGTTTTTAAGAGTGAAATGCTTTGTAACCATGTGTGATTGGAGTACACTGGGTGTGAACTTTTCATCTGTATTTTAACAGAGTATCAATGTCTGACAAACTGCTGATGAATGAATCCTCAAGCTCCAACAACACGACTATCTACCCCAGCGATGGCATCCGCATTCTGCAGATGATCGTGACCGTGATGATCTTCATCGTGGGTGTTTCTCTAAACGGTCTGGTGGTCTGGGCGCTGGGGGTTCGAGTTTGGTGCCGCAATAAGGGATCATCCAGGGAGACGCAGAGCGCCGACAGCTTCCGGATCTATGTAGTTAACCTGGCGCTTGCAGACTTGGTGCTGCTGTTACGTACGCCACTAATGCTGCCGTACTTGATGAACCACTTCACTTGGACATTGGGGGAACCTGTATGCAAGCTGGTCATTTACCTGCGCTGCCTCGGATTGTACGCGAGCGCATTTTTGCTGTGCGCCGTCGCAGTGGAGCGCTGCTTGTGTCTCCTTAGACCAGTTTGGGCACGAATGAAGCGCCCTCGTTGGGCCGTGCCTTCGGCCTGTGCTGCAATCTGGGTGTTGGCGGCAGCCTTCGCTTCACCCTACATTGGCACAGCCAAAATCATTGTCTGGCAGAACCGTACAGGCTGCATAGAAAGTGATATGGGAGTAGGACATGCCTTAATAGTAGTGGAAACCTTAGCAGGATTCTTTCTACCACTGGTGATCTTCTTGTCGTGCAATATCGCTGTGATTTTTTGCGCAAAGAAGGCCGAGAGTGCAATGACTTCACCTACCTCGTCAGGACCAGGTTACACAACCCAGCGACTGACCCGTCTCTACCGGGTCCTCTTTCTCACCATGCTCCTCTTCCTAACCTGCTGGGTGCCTTACTTCACCTGCCGCTTCTTAAGGGCTCTCTCACATGACCAGCCGAAGCTCAAAGAAAGAGTGATCGCAGGCGCTTATGTGGCGCTGTTTCTAGTTTACATTAAAAGCGCGCTCAACCCCATTATGTACGTGTTCGCAGCACGTGGACTCGGCCGCACCATTCGTGCCTCACTTCTATCGACAATCGAGCGAGTCTTCAATGATGAATTATCTGAGTCTTTACGAAGAAAGTCCTTGCGAAGGAGAGACTCTCAGTTTTAGGGGAGCTTGAAGAGCGTAAAGTGCCGATCTGTGACCGGCTCTAGCAAGAGTTGAGGTCAAGAAATTTGGACAAACAAGCAAATCTCATGTGCTTTGGAGTGGGCAAATCATGAAAAATTGACAACAGGAATAAAACACATGGTGCAAGTGATGGACTGAGACTTTTACAGTCAATTTTATAACTATTCGATGGACAATGAAAGTGTTTCAGACACCAAGTAGCACTTTGCATTTTAGAAACTTAACAGCACAAGGCTTTCCCTCTGGACATGCTTGCTTTGACTGAAGGCTTTGCAAATCTTAATAGTCTTATCTAATCTTAACTTGGCAAAACATTTAAAACAGCTCACACATACATGAAAGAACATCTGATACATACCAAACTTGGCATTTCCATCTTAAAGATTATGAATAAAGAAGCTGTTGATCAATTTGCCATATATTATCTGATTTCCGAGAAAGTTAAATCACTTTATCTTCTGAATTTCACTGTTTGTGTTGACATGGTTGCATTAATGCTTGAGATGAATGTCTAGTCCTTTCATTTTTGAAATAAATAAGCAGTTATTTTGTTTATCAGCTGTTTGTGTCTGTGTGTAAAGCTTAAGAAACGTTCTCCTGCTGTGATGGTCAGTCCAGGGCTGTGTCACTATGAGCGGCTTGTACTGAATCCACCTGTTTATGTGCGAGCTCCAGAAAGGCCCTCACATCCCCGAGCGCCGGAGCCATCTGAAGTGCTCTGACCACTGCGGGAGGATTGGGGACGATCTTCATCAGGTGCTCCTGAAGGACCAATCACACGCTAGTTTAGCCGGCAAATCAAAACACCTGCCTGACCTTCATTATGCAGCAATGACCGCTTCATTTTGGATCCTAGTCAAACATTTGTTGTGATTAACAAAAGCATACTTGCACAACACTTCTAAAAAGTGTTTGGTGTTGAAACTGCTTTTCCTGAAAAAGATTGCATCAAGTCTGTCTGTATAGGTTTGTAACTGTTCCATATAAGGTGAAGGCACGTTTCACAACATGAGTTTTAAGTTCTGTGTACTATAGGGTGTATTTCCGTGAAGATGTGTTGAGGAAGGTGTCAAAACCATAGCTATATTCGCTATCAGCTGTTGTCAAAACACACAGACAGGCTCAGCCTGAGAACATGCCCACCCTTGGTTGATTCATTAACCTCAAATAAAGCAATAAGAGCTGGTCACACAGAACATGTTTTTTCATTTCACTGTGCTGCTTTTTCATTTTTTTTCTTGCATCTTTTGCAGTCTAACTCGATGCTTTTTTCCTCGCCTTACTGACCAACATCTCGCATTTTTGCGGTTAAACTGTGAACTGGCAACTAAGGCTGTTTTCAAGATAACTAGTATGTTTTATCATCAATAGAGATACTATAACAAGACACGACTTGTGGTCAAAGTGAAAACTAAATGTAAATTCCAAAGTGATTATATCAATAGTGATATAACTCAGATCGCAACCAAGTGAACAAAACAACTTACTGGGAGAAAGGTCTAAAATATACTAAAATATGTCCCAATTCACCCGAAATCAAAATAAAACAGTAAGAAATTACATTTTGCATAAAGAAAAAAGGACTATTAAGGTTTTTTAGCATTATGACATTATTTTCATGGGAAATAAACATTTTCCCTGTAGATCATCATTAATTGCAGCAATGCAATTAGCAGGGATGCAAACAGGTAAGGGGAAAAAAAGGTGAGAACATCCTTTGGGACGGGGGCATGCTTCGCACAATATATTTTTTTAGTTTTTTTTTATTTGCTTTACACGCTCATTTGTAAATACTTTAAGGGATTTTTTGTTTATTTTTAATACCGTATATATTCAAAACTATAATGCAGGATATTTAAGACAATATTGGCTGATTAGACGGCAATACTGAGCAAACTGTTTGCCCTCTCTCGCTTCACCATTCCCACATCTCAGACCTCAAATACATAAAATATTCCCCTTTTAAGACATTAGTTTTTAAAGTAAGAGTAAAAGAAACAATGTACAGTACTTATTAAAAACAACCAAGTACCCTTGTAAGACCCTCCCACCACCCCCATAAAAACACTTCCTCATTGGATCTATGCAAATCCCATAAGTGACCTATTTTGATCTCAAAAAGGTGAGTTGTCACTGAAAGGTGAGGAGTTTGCATCTATGAATTAAACTTTTTTTGTAATTTCCATTATTCTTTCATGATTCTCATTAGTCTCACAATTTTTTTTTTTTTAGGGGTTCAAGCACATAGTGCAAAACTCTATTATAATTGTTAAAATTTCCAGGGTTATCAGGCAGACCAAACCGTACGTCGTAGAGACTTAAAACAACGTCTACAACGTCACCAAGGCCCGCCCCGATCGGCCTGATGAGGGCGCTACAGTGGTCAAAAGTATGAAATGGTTCATAACTGGCTCAAGTGTCTTATTGTTGGAATCGTTGGCTCAAGACGGACAAAATGCAAGTCTTGGATTCCCTAGTCAAAATTTTCGGGTATTTTGGATTTTTTGGAAAACCTACTTTTGCGAACTAGTCCTAGGTTTTTGGCCTGATCGGAACCAAACCAGTCCAGCGAGATTCTCCGGAGTCTGATTGTCAATAATTATAAAAAAAAGTTGAAATTTCGATTCACGGTCCCTAAGGGGCGACAAAAAGTTTTAAGTGGGTGGAGCCACTTTCACTAAAATGCCAATAACTTAGCCAATAACAGAATGAGATGTTTTCACCAAACTCAGCACACCTATGTAAGAGCTCACTCTGTGGTCATGTGAAAAAGGATCTGGCGACTGGCCACTTGGTGGTGCTATAACAGGAAAAGAAAAACATGAAAACAGTTTTAACTACTTCACTGTTAGTCCAATTGACTTAAATTGGCATGCAGTGTCTTTGTCCAAGGTGCCATGATTGTTTATGAGGACATTGGCGTATCTCAAAAAATATGGCCGCCATCAGCCAATGAAGTTTGAGCAGCTATCAGACAAGGTTAACGGAGGCCGATCGGAACAAAACTCCCTGGGCCTGTTTGACTCATGGCCCTAGAGGCCTGTGAGAAATTCAAAAGAAATCCTCCACTGGGGGGCACCTTTGGGTTTTTCATGTGCATGAAGGATTGTGTATTGTGTGAGTTTTTGCAAACGCCCACGACATTCGTGCCACATGGTAGAACTCCTCATACTGAGCAACTTTCTCTGTTGGACCGCTGCTGTCCATCGAATCGTTTGTTAAATTCTGGAGATTATTTTAAAAACCTACTTTGGCAAACTACACTGAAAAAAATTTGGAGTAGGATTTACTTGAAAAAAGCTTGGAAACAATTTTCACTCAGAAAAGGCTACTAAATTTACAAAAATTTGCCAAGTAAAAGCCTAAACGTAATTATTAGTAGCTTTAATTAGAAATGTTTAAGTTAAGTTTACTTGGTAATTCCCAGTAGATTTTATTGACTCTTTGTTTGTAAATGTTACTTAAGTAATGCTTATATATATATATATACACTATGATTTATCGCATTTTTACATAAGAGTCCATCACTTAAAAAAAAACAATATGTAATATTTACTTTTGCACACATATTTAAGCCCAAAAGTGTAATTTTTACATGTCCATTAGGCTAAAAGGTTAAGTAACTTCCACTTATTTGAAGTTTCCTTTGCATTATATTTTACTCAATAAGTACACTTCTAAAGTGGATGCATTACTTAGAAACATATAAGTAAATAATAAAATAGATATTGTGTTAATACCATGTCTATATTATAGAAATATAATATGGCACCTGAACACAGAGACCTCAATACTTGGTACACAATACACAATGACGGTAACATTCGATGGATCGTTTTTGAGTGTGAATGTACCATTTTGAGTAGAAAATGAACTCCAAATGTCACAAAATGGCAAGTTACTAAACATAACCACAAAAGCAATGATAAAACAGTGTAAATACAGCTGGAAAACAGTGAAAAATCAACCTCATTAATTATTCAAGGCCCAGTGCATGATGGGAACACCAGTATCAGAAAAGTTGAGTAGTTTTACTTAATTTTATAATGTGGATATTTATGCTTTAATTTCGACAAGCTTAAATTGAGTACTAATATAGAATTTACTTAGTTTTTTAAATTCTTGCCTAAACTAACTTTTTCATGTAAAAATTACATTTGTTTTTTTTGTAGTATTTACATTTTTTACAGTGTAGTCCTAGGTTTTTTGCTCAACCTCAATAAAACCACTGCGGCACAATTCTCGGGACTCTCTAGGTCAATAGTTATCAAAAAAAAGTTGAACTTTACCTTTTGGGTAGCTATAACAGGATCATTTAGAAAAGGGGCGTGGCCAAGTGCTTACAAAAGCCTATAACTTCAAAACGAAAACTCAGAACTTCACGAAAATACTGACATATGTGATTCTAAACAAGCACTCAATTTTTGAAGATTGGACTATAGGTGGCGCTATAACTGTTAAAAACCTTTAAAACCCATATATTTCCTATGGTAAATTGCCTGTATTGGCTGTAAATGGTGTTTTCCTTCTATGATTTAAGTGGTTACATGCTTGCTGAATAAAATTTAATCTTTTTGCGCAAGTGCTTAAAGGTCTTAAAGCGCTTGAACCACGATAATTGCTGCTCACAGCTATATTTTATTGAAATCAACATTAAAGCAAGTAAATACTAACATGTTTAAATATTTTCTGTAATGCAATTGAGATGGAAAATAAATATTTTGCCCACAAATCATAATTAGAGCAATGCAATAAACCTTTTTTTGTCATTTCCATTATTCGTTCCTGATTGCCAGTCTCACAATTCTGTAATACAATTTTTTATTTAAGCATATATTAACGTATAAATATTTTGTGTAATGCAAATGAGATTTTTTTGTGTTACAGTAATGTGAAAATTATTCTTTTGATTTTGAGGTAAACTATGACTTCTTCTGAATGTTCAAAATAACCTTGACTTTAGTTCATAGGGTTTATTTGACAAGAAGTGAAACCATGGTTTATTATAGTAAAAGTGTAGTAACCATGTTTTTTTTTGGCAGATTATCATTTGTATAACCACAGTTTTACTACAAATATCATGATTAAACTATGGTTAGAGTAGCAAAACCTTGGTTAGTTTGTGGTTACCACAGTTAAACTACAATAACATGATTTCTTCGGTTTTATTGTAGCAAAACCAAGGTTAATTTTCGTAAGGGAAGTGTGATGTACCTGTAGCGTCGGCTCATTGGCAGGGCGAGACGGTACAGCAGGAAGACGCAGGACCGTCTGTTCTGACAGTTGGAGAAACTGGAACAGATCAGAGTTAAACACCATGATAAAACAACAGATAGAAGCGGTCACGGTCTGTTTAAGTGAAACCAGTTGTGTGTCATCAAATCACTGAAGCGTGCTTGAACCTCCTGTGCCTTTTCCTCTTCATCGTCTAGTTTGCTTCTCATCATCCTGCATTTCTCCTCCAAACGATCTGTCTTCACCTCCATCTCCTCAAGAGTGCCAACAATCGAGCCCATGTTCTCCTAAACAGGTCCAGCACACGTAAAAATTAATGTCTGGTTATGTCACAAACAAATGATCATCTTGACTCGTTCATCACCTCTAGGGACTCAAGCGTCTTCTTGCCGTGTTCGGACTTCTTACTCTCAGCTTTGAACTGATGGGACACACGCATAATGTCTCCATGTTTTCTTGGGGGAACAGAAAGCTGCGCACACTTAGCCAGGAACCTGCGAAAGCATAACGAGAAAGCGTTAAGGCCCGTTCACATGTTCTCTATTAGTAACATTTAAAAATGTTAAACGAACATTGCATTGCTGCAAAAAAGTTCTATGAACAATGTTTTTGTGCTAACGTTCTGAGAACATTATTAAAGACCAGATGACTTTGAACGAACGTTCCATTAACGTTACTGGAAGAACGTTTGTTCGTAACTTTGAGAGAACCTTGCCAGAACGTTCCCTGTTAGCTGGGATGCCAAAGCAGATGTCTGACAGATTGTCTCTTACTGATCTTTAAGGTGGTTGAGATGCATTTGTGATTCTTCTTTTTCCTTGTTTTTCAATGCCAGAACAGATCTGAGACAAAGGCAAGATAAAACAACAACAAAATCAGACCGTGACGATTACGCAATCTGGCACAGCACATAATTATTACATAACACGGCGTTACTCACAGAATCGACAAACTAAGCATGTTCTCCAGAGCCAGTAAGGAAGACTTGGTCAGTGGCTTCCAATTTGCCTGATTCTTACTCTTTTTAGCCATCGTTGAGGTTTTAACTGAAATCAGGTGAAATAAAGACAACAGACTATATTTTACTGCAATTATATTCAGACACAATTTTAAAGAAAAAAAAAAATCAGCTGAAAATGCCAAATCTGTCATCATTTACTTACTTTGTTCAGACTTGCACATCTTCAAACAATCTGAATCACACTTGATTTGGTTGTAATGAAGCCAAATACAAGCTCTCTACAATGAAAGCTTGTTTCCGCCACAGAATAAATCAATTTTTTATTTTTTTTAAAAGGTAATTGCGACTTTTTTAATCTCACAATTCATTCTGACAATTAACCTTTTTTGTAAGTTCCATTCTTTCATGATTGTCATAAGTCTCACATTTGTGTAATACAATATTTTTTTGTATTTAAATAAGCATTAAAGCAGTAAACAACTACTAACATGTATAAATGTTTTCTGTAATGCAGATGAGAATTTTTTTTGCATTAAAGTAATGTGAAAATTGCTTAAAATAATTTGCTTCAAATAAATAAACATTCAGAAAACATTCTCTTTAAATAAAAAATTATCATTCTTTTAATTTTGTTGTGATGCTTTCTCACATTTGTGAGTTAATATCACAATTCTGAGGAAAAAAAGCCAGAATTGCCATTGAGAGATATCGCAATTCTGGCTTTTTTCAGAATTGCGAGACATAAACTCACAATTGCAAGTTATAAAGTCAGAATTGTGAGGTTAAAAGTCGCACTATTTTATTTTTATTCGGTGTCGGAAACAAGCTTCCATACTCATCAATGAGATTTTTGCAAGATGTTCAGTTTTCCCCTGTATTCACAACAGTAATATGAAGTATATTTATGAAACTTTTATGCCACTTTTTGGAGCTTGACGGCTTCTGATCACTGCTTTCATTGCATGATAAAGATCAGCATGAGTCTTCTGCTTCTCCTTTAGTGTTTCACTGAAGAAAACACAGTCATACATGTGTGTGTGTAAATTATGACAGAATTTACATTTCTGGAGAAAGAGGAAACAAAGCCCTTTCTGTAGCCCATTGATTTTTTTGGCAAACTTTCTTTAACAAATTGACAAATGAGTTTCAAAATATCCTCACTTTACGCAACGAGTCTGCTAATGTGTTCAAGTACAGACATCTGCCATCATTGCTCAACCTACCGCTGTTTTTCTTAGATGGCTCCAGATGTGGGCCTTCAGCAGTGGGCTTGGACTTCTGAAAGAAAGATTTGAACAATTTAATATAGCAGATTTCATTATTAATGCATAACATTAAATTCAGGTTAAAAAACTGAATATAAAACTGAATATGAAGTTACAGGATTATTTCACTTCAGAATTAAAATTTCCTGATAATTTACTCACCCTCATGTCATCCAAGATGTCCATGTCTTTCTTTCTTCAGTGGAAAAGAAATGAAAACATTCCAGGATTTTTCTCCATATAGTGGACTTCACTGGGGTTCAACGGGTTGAAGGTCAAAATGTCAGTTTCAGTGCAGCTTCAAAGAGCTCTACATGATCCCAGACGAGGAATAAGAGTCTTATCTAGAGAAACCATCAGACATTTTCTAAATAAAAAAAAATTATATACTTTTTAACCACAAATGCTCGTCTTGCACTGCTCTGCGATGCGTCACGCATGACGTAATCACGTTGGAAAGGTCAAGAAGTACCGCGGTAGGGCGAAAAACTCCATCTCATTTTCTACTCCAACTTCAAAATCGTTGTTTTACCTTTTTTTGTAAAGGTCGTTTGACTTAGTCTTTGCACATTCGCTTTGTAAACACTGGATCGGTACTTCCACCTACGTCATGCGTGACCTTTCCAACATGATTACGTCATGCGTGGAGCATCACAGAGCAGTGCAAGACGAGCATTTATGGTTAAAAAGTATATACATTTTTATTTTTTTAGTAAATGTCCGATGGTTTCTCTAGATAAGACTCTTGTTCCTCGTCTGGGATCATGTAGAGCTCTTTGAAGCTGCACTGAAACTGACATTTGGACCTTCAACCCGTTGAACCCCAGTGAAGTCCACTATATGGAGAAAAATCCTGGAATGTTTTCCTTAATTTCTTTTCCACTGAAGAAAGAAAGACATGAACATCTTGGATGACATGGGGGTGAGTAAATTATCAGGAAATTTTAATTCTGAAGTGAACTAATCCTTTAAAGTCACCATGAAATCAAAATGGACAATGCTTATTTTTCATGGAACATTGCAGTGTTTATTATAAATAAATGTATCCGTGCACATCATTATTTTATTTTATTTTTTTTAATGTGCCTTGTAACCTTTAAATCAAAATAACTTCTCGTTTTACTCATTACAATAGGGAAGAAAAGACAATCACCTTTAACACAGTCCTTAATATTTCCACTTTATTACTTCCTTCTTTTGAACATTATATTTTAAAGATTTTGATTATTTTTTTAAACATTATGATTATAATGATGCCAATTACATGCTTTTTCAGATGCACTTTAGAAGCCAAATTATCAAAACAACTATATTATTGCTAAATTAATCTTGCATAGTATTTGGATGTTTAGTAACTCGTAACTGTAACAGATAAACACTATTTACGCATGTTATTTATTGTGTGCAGTGTCATATAAATATTCAATAAAAGACTGCAATAGCAAAAATAAATAGTTAAAATAACAAATTCACTCGTCTCACTTGAGGTTTGTGCATCTTCCTCTCTGCGGCTCCTTTGGGGCCCCGTGTGGAGGCCCTTCCTGATCCTCGGGCTGGTTTCATCATGATAAGCTGCACAGAAAAACATAAACTGAGTCTATAAAACTTGAGGGAACCTCCAGCTAACATTTAAAACTTCTCTCCATAGAGACAAGACCCCAGAAAGATCCATAAGATAAAAATAAAACACACATACAGTCACGTCGAAAGGCCCTTTACAGTGCATGCACACAAATATGAAAAAGTATAAAGGCCCTAAGCTGAAACTCTGGTCATTGGTGATTCATATAATGGAAGTCAATGGGTGCCGTCACTTATGCAGGCAAAACAACATAAATACCCGTGACTAGTGAATGATACATTGAGGTCTTATGAAGCGGAACAATCAGTCTGTGCAAGAAGCTGAACATTATTTCCAACATTAAGACCTCAATGAATCATCAGGAGCCACGGGAATTAATTTTGTTTTGCCTGCATATTATTTTTTGACTCTCACCCATTGACTTCCATTATATGAAACACCAAGAACCACGGTTTCAGCTAAAGATTGTCTTTACTGTTCTACTGAAGAAAAAAGACGCCTACATCTTGGTTTGCTTTTTGGGTGAACTATCCCTTTAAATCAGAATAGATATATTTACAGATTAAAGGGTTAGTTCACCCAAAAGACCTTTGTTGATCTTCGGAACACAAATGAAGATATTTTTGATGAAATCCGATGGCTCCGTGAGGCCTGCATAGCCAGCAATGACATTTCCTCTCTCAAGATCCATTAATGTACTAAAAACATATTTAAATCAGTTCATGTGAGTACAGTGGTTCAATATTAATATTATTAAGCGACGAGAATATTTTTGGTGCTCCAAAAAAACTAAATAATGACTTATTTAGTGATGGCCGATTTCAAAACACTGCTTCAGGAAGCATCGGAGCGTTATGAATCAGCGTGTCGAATCATGATTCGGATCGCGTGTCAAACTGCTGAAATCACGTGACTTTGGCGCTCTGAACCGCTGATTCGACACGCTGATTCATAACGCTCCGAAGCTTCCTGAAGCAGTGTTGTGAAATCGGCCATCACTAAACAAGTCGTTATTTTGTTTTTTTGCCGCACCAAAAATATTCTCATGGCTTTATAATATTAATATTGAACCACCGTACTCACATGAACTGATTTAAATATGTTTTTAGTACATTAATGGATCTTGAGAGAGGAAATGTCATTGCTGGCTATGAAGGCCTCACCGAGCCATCGGATTTCATCAAAAATATCTTAATTTGTGTTCCGAAGATTAAGGAAGGGTGTGGAACGACATGATGGTGAGTAATAAATGACAGAATTTTCATTTTTGGGTGAACTAACCCTTTAAGTACATATTGATATGAATAAATAGGAGTGAATTTACAAGATTTTACTTTTACTTATTTTTTTCCATCGATTTTTTTAAAACAAACTTTCTCTCCAGATAACAAATTGTGGGAAAAGTGATTTGCAACGTTTCTAAAACGTTAAAATTATTTAAAAGGTTATTTTACTCACAATATAGCATTCTTTGAATGTTTATTTGTAATATTACAAGAAGGTTAACATTATCATCAAATACACAACATTATAAGGATATTACAAAAGTGCTGTTTTCTCAACGTTNACTTTCTCTCCAGATAACAAATTGTGGGAAAAGTGATTTGCAACGTTTCTAAAACGTTAAAATTATTTAAAAGGTTATGATAATGTTAGTACTAACCGTATTTTTACTCACAATATAGCATTCTTTGAATGTTTATTTGTAATATTACAAGAAGGTTAACATTATCATCAAATACACAACATTATAAGGATATTACAAAAGTGCTGTTTTCTCAACGTTATGAGAACATTCAAGTAAAACTTTTAAATAACGTTTTATCTTAACATTTATATATAAAACTTCAGTAAAAGCTGTGGGAACGTCCTTTGTTAGCTTGGGTTATACCATAGTATTCTTTGAAGTACATTGGTAATGTTATATGAATATAATGAACATATTTGAGAATATTTCACTCTGTGTAAACTTAAAGAGAGCGACGCGACGCGTCAAATCTACACAGCTTCGTTTATTAACGGAAGCATCTGCTTTTATCGCGTCGCGTCGCTCAGGTTCAGTTTAGAAACAGCTCACAGAAAACATTCTGAGGAAAAACTATAACGATTCGGGACATATTGTGCGCTTAAAACAATCAAACCGCGCCCATTAATCGTCTATACACGACAGATCCACCGCGACAGCATCTTCAACACTCACCTCAGTCAGATTCGCGCCACACGATTCAAAGCGGGAACTGAACTGCGCATGCGCTGACACTGACGCTTCCTTCTCGTACCACGTGCTGTTGTTTGATAAATGTTCTCGTTTGGATTCATTTCTATGAAGTTTTACAGTTTTAACATAAAATGTATTTTATATAAAACAAAATAATATGGAAGCTCATTTCCGCCGCATAAGAAAAAAATAATGCTTTGGTGAATGACGACAAGTTATTTTTATGACATAAAAAGTCGAAATTACAACATAAAAAGTCAATATTATGACATACTAAGCCATAATTTTGACTTTTTATTAATAATTGACATATTTTGATATATTTGTCATATTTTACATTTTTGACATGTCAAAATTACCAAATAAAATGCCAATATTATGACATACTAAGCCATAATTTTGACTTTTTATTCATAAATGAAACAAGGTCATACTTATGACAAAAAAAAAAACATAATTGTAGCATACCAAATCTTAATTTTCGACTTATCTACTAATTATCATTCACAATTACAACTTATGTCATATTACTTTATCTCTCATAATTACAACTTATGTCATAATTACGACTTACCAAAGCATGATTTTTTTCTTATGTGGCTTCCATAAAATACAGTGTAGTGTTCCATATACAAAACAACTCAACCCAAACTACAAAGAAACCACATTTATTTGCCTTGCATATTGTATTTAACATCTATCCAGCACTTAACATTTTCTCACACACAACCCCATGTTTGATAAAGAGCATATCAAGTAAACAGGTGATCTTCGTGTGTCTTCTATCACTTGTGAAACCTGCAAGTCTTGCAGAAGGTGTCTGATAAGTAAATGACAGACCACTCAAAAGAGAGTGATAACATTCAGGATATTAGCACACCACATCCTGCTCATCATATGTCTGCTGACATTATAGTTCTGAGGCGTTATCTGAAGCACGCTACACCCTTTTGGGGTAGAAAAACTTCCCAGCGTAGCGTCCGTGATTGTGAATGTCGAACGGGCTGAGGACTTTGCGGATGCCCAGCATGTTGGCCCGCGCGACCCTCTGGAAGGTCCAGGGGTTTTGGTTGTTGGTCTCGCGTTCGGCCTGTTCCTGATGCAGCGCCGCCAGACTCTCCCTGCTCACCACCTTCACCAGAAACACAAATAATTCAGTTTAAGTTAAAAACAGAGAAATTGTTTTTGAAATGAATGTACTACAATTTAGTCCTATATTTTTTCTTCAATATTTTGTATTTTGAAGAGATTTCATGGTAGTAAACAACATTTACTACCAATTTTTGCACCATTTATTTCTATATTAAATACAAATATTATAAATACTGAATTAATTGGGGAAAAAGCAATATAAATTGTTTAAGTTAAACTATATGATTTGTATTATTTTATAATTATAAAATACAAATATCACAAAAAAATTAATGCAGTATTTAAGTTTTAAATTTTAATATTTTGTATTTTGAAGAGATTTCATGGGACTAAACAATATTTACGTTTAATTTATGCACCATTTATTTCTATATAAAATAATAAAAATCTCATTAAACAATTTATACATTTTTTCTTCAACTAATGCCATATTTAAGTAAAAAAAGTGATTTTATCTTCAAATGTATTTAATTAAAAATTGTTGCTGGTGGAAAAGAAATAAAGAAAATCATATGTGATATCAGATATTCATTTAAATACATAGAGTTGTGCAATCCCTTGTCGTTGAGAACAGTGTTTTCAGACATAATTACTAGTTTTTACAATATTTGCATTTGTATATATACTTAGACATTATCAAAACCACTTGTCAGTCTTCTTGTTTGAAATGCCAGTTTTTGTAGTTATGATTACAGTCAATTGTGAACGAAAGCATTTTGTTAGCAATAATTTGAATAAAAATTTAATAAAAAAATTCAAGTAAAAAACTTTTTAAAAATGTAAACATAGGGCTACCAGAGGATTAAGAGCACTAAATAAACAGCATGTTCTCCGTAAACGTTACTCAACACTTTCCTGGTCATTTCCACATATTTTTGCAGAAACAGCCGATTATGAAAAAGCATTAAGAGGAAGTTTTGTGGGTGAAACTGAAGCTGCGCAGAAGAACATACCTTGGCTGGAAAAGGCAGCTTCTTGGCCACTTCCGTGAGCACCGCCTTCACCTCGCCCAGCTCGACGCGACCTCCGACCTCTACTACCAGCCGGCCGCACTTCACAGGAGTCACGTAGTGGTCGATGGCACCTTTCCCGCCGCCCATGCGCTGACCCAGTCCTTTACGGGTGATGGGTTTGTGAGGCGCCTTGAAGCGCCACAGCGCAAACGTGGTGCTGGGATCAATGCGGCGGTTGATGGTGAGCCGCATCATCTCCATGTGACCCCAGTGCAAGTATCCTCCGCCCAGAGCCTGCAGACAGAGACGTGCACCAACAATGAGGTTATTCACAAACATGCACCATGTCAAAATAAGATGCGATGATATAAAGATACGGACCACAATGCCGTACTGTCC